>SJYO01018169.1:19089423-19108323 GCA_006410555.1 Capra ibex | reverse complement strand
AAAAAAAAAAAAAAAAAAAAAAAAAAAAATGGTATAACTTGCAAGAATCTCTGTCTGTGTTGAGAATAAATGAAGACATAAGAAGTCTCAGGTTTTCTCTTTCTCAAAGATCTCAGATCAACTTTTCTTTCCGAATTCTTATAACTGTAGAACAATGTTTATTAAAGGCTGTATCTCTTTTTTTCCTATAACTGTCAATAGGGATTTAACTTAACATATTTTCTGTAAGTATTCGTAAGTGTCGTGGACTAAGACTCTTAATTTCTTGAATTTTTCGGGAGTTCTTCTAATGTCTAAAGACCCTTCTTTTTATTTAAAGAAATTATTTTGTTCAAACAACACTATCTGTATAACGTCTCCTGTTCATGTGCCGGTAAATGTTTCTACAAAAACATAAATAACTTGCGAAAGTCGACGTCATTGTCTTTAAGACTGAGTAGTCTGAAAATGTTATTCCCCAGAATAGTAGAGAATTTTCGGGCTCGTAGTACCATCCTTCAACCCTCAGGTCTTAACCTTGTAAAGTTGTCGAGTCGGTACACTGTACAGGGAAGTAGAGAGACGAAGGGTAGGAGTCCAACCGAAAGAGGAAGGTGATCATCGTTCTACCACGACCTTTAAGACCCACGGTACTAGTCTGTACTTTTAGAGTATTTCCTTCCTTAGTCTTCCGTCATCTTAAACCCATACACTGGTTGTGCAAAGTGATGTCTATACTTCAGATGTAAGTTATTTTTTAATACAGTAAGTATTTTTAACGTCTTATAAACTCGTGCGTAGGTATTCCTAGTAATGTCTTTAATATTTATGTCAAGAAACGAACCTTACAGTCAAAAGGTTTTGACTGTAAAGTTAGGTATCGAGACACACACACACACACACACACACACACACACTCTGGGTCCGTGGTTTCTACCGACAGGAGAACGAGAAACACGTAGGGGAGGAGCTGGTGACAGACGAAGTGGATGTGGATGAATACTCTGACTGGAAGGATGTATGAATGGGAACCAGGGTCGATCACTAACGAGATCAGAAACCTAGTCTTATAGAAGTGAGACTCTCAAATAGTTTCCCTTCCACTCCCCGTACGAGGAGACGACCAAGGGGACCGTTGACTACTCGGTTGGGACTCCAGTCAACAGGGATATTGACCATTGGAGGCGAAGGAGGACCTTCCCTTTTAACGACGAGATGCGACGGACGATAAATGGTGTGTGTAACTCCACAGCGAGGTCCTGGAACAAAGTCTGGGTATGCTAGGAGGTAGGTAATTTGGTGACTACAGAGACAACGACAAAGACCCGTGAAAGAAACCAGAACTCCGAGTCCAAAAACTTCCACGTCGGGTCTCCACAGATACACACTACATTACTTCTTTACCTTTCCATAAACCGTAAAAAGGTGTCTATTTCGGGAACTTTGTTTTGGTCCCTACCAAAGTCCCTTTAAATCGAGGGAAGACCTTCAGATACTTGTAAAGAGGTGTTGAAAACAACGACAACAAATCGACGATTCAACACAGGCTGAGAAAACACTGGGGTACCTAATATCGGGCGGTCCGAGGAGACAGGTACCCTACAGGGTCCGTACCCTTGATCTCGTCCAACGGCAAAGGGAGAGGTCTCCTAGAAGGACTGGGTCCCGAACTTGAGTGCAGAGGACGTAACGTCCACCTAAGAAGTGGTGAAGGTGGTGACCCCTTCGGGTACTATAAATAAGTCATCGTAAAACAGCTAAAGAGTGATACACGGTTCGTGTATAGAAGTAAAATTTAACCTTTACATTTATGAGTGTGACGATCGGTAAAGGAGATACGCTTCTCAACTTTTTAAGGACGGTTGACTTTTGTGGTGGAGGAGTTTAGGTGTCGATAAACGATATCGGAATAGTAGACGTAAAGTCATCGTCAGCGTTTGACCTCTTCATGTGAAGTCATACTCGTTTATGTTTGTAAATTTTATGTAAACGAGACTCCCTCCTCGAGAAACATTCATTTCTAACTCAACAACTTCTCGGTCACATACCCCCTTTCGACTCATAAGTCTCAATTACTTTAATTCTCCTTGACTAATATGACTTAACTTTCCTTCTACCTTTTTGATGTAAATCAAGTCTGGTCAAGAAGATCTGTTTTAATGTATACTGCAGGCTAAAGGGTTCGTGGGGGGGGGGTGTAGAGTATGTAGAAGTCCTCCGAAATAACTATATCTTAAGGTACACTTACCTCAATATCTCTACACTCACTTAGAGAAGACCAGGAAGGGGAAAGCAGAAGTGTAAGATTCGACCTTCATGGTCTAGAGTTTAAGTGTAGGGACTCGACCTTCATAGTCCTCGGACCTTCGACGTGTAGTAATCTAAAAGACAGCTAAGATCAGCCTAGGGCAATGTCAGTAAGGTCTCCGACCCGAGATCCTTGGTTCGGAACGAAACCCGAAGAAGTCAACGACACAACAGGGTACCCAAATTGGTTTTTAGTGCTGACAAAAAGGAGTAGACTTCAGGTCAAGACGGACGAGGAAGTACTACGAGAGTACAAAACGGTCGACCCTTACTCTCACTGGAGTCACAAGTTCCTCGTCCTCCGTCCGCAACATATTTACCGGACTTGACGTTTGACTCAACGACTAAAGACAGGAGAAGACGCAGATGGAGAGGTAGACTTAAATTAATTTAGGTTCAAAGTGAGACAAGATTACCCCCTATAAAGATCTTTAAAAATCTTACAGTTCTTTTATATACCCCGGTAGAAGTCATCACTAAACTTATTCACCTGATTTCTTTCTGAAATTGGGTAAGATAGAACCTCACATAAAGTTCTCTCGTACACAATAAAGTCCGTGACCCTGAGATCCAGGAAAGGACCCATGGTCTCGGGTTGGACGTGTCGTCCTGTTCAGTGTTATTGTGTCCTATGAAGACAATTGTAGACGGTTTCTCCTTGTTAAGTCTGTCTCTGACACCAACCGAGGTAAATAAAAACGACTTTACAAATACGTTTAAATTAAATATACGTTTACTTGGGGAAAGGAGGACTGGGAATCCACATGATGGTTCCGGTGGTATAACGGTGACCACGGACCTTAAAGACCAACCTTTCACTCAGGAAGGTATTAATTTAATAAGGTCAGTTAAGTTTCCGAGGAGGAGGGTGACCCTACTACGAAGGATAATGAAAAAGTCTTAAGTGTAACTACGACGTATATTTACGTGACAGTAGAGCCATTATCGAGACATAAGACACAGGTTAGTGATTTAGATTTGATACGGAAAAAGCACATTTGGAAACTAACATAGGACATCTGAAGTGCTGAATAGGAAGACTCGGAAAGTCCATTTTATAAAGAGGGTCTCGATTAACAAATCAAGTCAACTCAGTAAATTTTGTAGTCAACAAAAGGTGAGAAGTTCACCGTTTCGTCAGTATTTAAACATCTTCTATTAAAAGACTCACTAGTCAGTCCTCCCGATCTTCGGACGAACTTTCACTTTCAGTAAATCAACACAGGTTGAGAAACACTGGGGTATCTGATATGTCAGGTACCTTAAGAGGTCCGGTCTTACGACCTCACCCATCGGAAAGGGAAGAGGTCCCCTAGAAGGGTTGGGTCCTTAGTTTGACCCTAGAGGACGTAACGTCCGTCTAATAAATGGTTAACTCAATAGTCCCTTCGGTGAGAATTTACTAGGAAAGACCCTTGTACTTCGTCATCTATCATATTAGCTAACGTTGTCGAGAGTCATTGAGGGGTTGGATCGGATGAGAAAGGTTGTTTGGATAGTCAAATACTTTCAGAAGTGGAGGATGAAGTAAAAAGTTTTCATGATGATATTGTTGTCTTATAAAATTTTACATTGTATATACTGTGATCTTTATGTCTTAAACCTCCAAATTCTTTATAAAATCTTCTCGACAGGTATCCTTTTGAACTACCGACTCAGCAGATACAGGATTTTAGTTGTTATTTCATACAATGTACACAAATTTCACAAAGGGTGAGTGACTTCTCACATCGACAGAGAACTTTGGGAAGAAAGGTAAGAAAACCTATATATAGGCTTTCACCCTAGGGACCGAGTATACGATCAAGGTGAAAAATTTAAAAACTACTTAGAGGTGTGACAAACGTATCGACAATGTGATAAAATAAATGTAAGAGTGGTTGTCACAAGTTCCTGAGGTGAAAGAGGTGTTGAAACGACAGGTCACGGACCTCAGACTACCGAATGTTATGAAGAGTTGAATAAAGAATTTATTTTGTCTATTCATTTAAAACGTAGAACATGAAATTTTGAGAAAGCCAAGGATAAGTGTATGTATAAACCGACGTGACCAACGACCCGTTCCGGAAAGAGATCAACGACACACGTCTGAAAGGTAACGAGACCGAAAAGAACAACGTCTCGTACCCAAGATCCACGTGTCCGAGTCATCAACACTGGATGTGTCCGAATCAACGACGCACCATACACCTTAGAAGCGTCTGGTCCCTAACTTGGACACAGGGGACGTAACGTTTAAGAATTGGTGATCTGGTAGTCGCTTCAGTTTTGTGATAAGACATATCAATGGTAAAGAGAAACATAAGAGATTCTTTAAATTCGTTCCTACTATTGTCACCCAAAACTAGGATCAGTTGACTTGAGAAGTAGAAGTTAAAGGAAGAAAAAGTTTTTCCTTAGTTATAGAAGAAATGGTGTTTAAACAATATGTCCCGATTTTACCTTAATTTACGTACTCTTGTTAAACTAGTAACAAATCACAATAGCTGTACGGTCAACGACAGTGATAAAAACAAGTCCAACAAAAATACTTCTAATAGTGAGAAGGAGTGAGACCGGACCTTGGTTTTGTTTTTCCGTGATTCGTTAAGAACGTCTGACCTTTTCACTCTTTATAAATACAGTCAATATAAACAGGACAATCGTAAAGAACCGTCACCCCATACACTGATATAACCCTTATAGACGAGTCAAACAAGAATGATCGACGTGTCTATTATGTCTTCCAAATCTCTGACAACAAAAACTTCAACCTCCTAAAGATTAGTGACAGGTGTAGAAGAGAAACGGGGTCATGGTTAGACTTTCGACCTTCGACTAGAAAAGTATTACCTAATTGACCTGAGGGTACAGACGACCAAAAACCAAAAGCTTACCCTCCGATCTCTTCCTTTGCTGTTAAGTGAGGTCATAAGAACGGACCCTTTAGAGTACCTGTCTCCTCGGTCCGCCCGACGTCAGGAATCCCAGCGTTTCTTAACCTGTGTTGAATTGCTACCTTGTGGTCGTTACCCTCCGTGACCCCAAATCCCCAATTCTATACTCTCTCCAGTTCCCTGAATACTAAGAGTAAGAGATGAGAAGGTACTAAATCGTAGCATACACAACGAAAGTGTCTTTGATGTCAAGGGTAACCCCCTCCCGAAGAACTCGCGAAGAGTGACAGTGGGGAGACGATGAGACCTTAGACGAGGGAGAGGACCGGGAGACCAACCCCACTTCCATCCTTCATCACAGTACGGAAAGTGGGCTACGATCCAGGACTTACACCCTGGTAGGAGACAGATGAATGGGACTGGTTCGGTAAATTTACGATGAAAATAATTTAGGACAGGATAAAACTCAGTGTTTCTTAGTCTGTACTGACTCACTGATTCGTGTAGGATAAAATTCTCATGGTACATAAAAGATAATTCTGAAATTATGTTGTTATTATTGTTATGTCACTACTATCGGTTGAGAATGGGACACAAAAAATATGAGGTCCAGGACAAGAGACACACAAGGATTTCAGACGAGTTGGAACGGGAGAGTCACTGGATACTCTATTCATAACTTTACCATATGTTCGGGGTCTCAGGAACAGAAAACTTCTTTTAACTACTGGGTTCTCAATTACTAACCTTTTACATCTTTGTTTCTTACCGACAACCCGACCCCTTGATAATTGTTAAATCTGATATTAACACGGGGTATCGTCGTAGTGGTTTGAGGGTCAAGGGACTTTATATGTCGATTTCCGGACTGTGTGTAAGGATTCAACAAAAAAAAAAAAAAATTTGTCCTTCGTCTGGGGACGGAGATCTACTTTTAACGACTGGTGTTCTTGTGTCTGGGATTTGACCAACTTTGGTCTTTCGACTACGAACTTTGAAGTGGAACTTCGGTTGGTTAGGATCTTGACGGGTGTACGACTGGTGTGGGACGAGTGACTCGTAATATTTTGAGGAGTGATGAGGGAGGTCCGTCAAATGTGTTACAATTGCCGTAATCGGGTGAGACCGGGGAAAACGGACCGTTTCGTTGTTTCTGATAAGAAAAGATGAAGCAGGTTTGAGACAGAGGTTTAAAGACAAACCGTGACCACTTGTCTTCGACTCAAAGCCGTCGTTATACCGACAACAACAGTAAGGGTGGAACGTCTATTTGTCTACGTGTCTCTCCCGTTGGTTAAAGTGGTTCCAGTGTGTCGTTCGTTCGTCGTCTCGGTCATGAATTTGGAACTACCGGCCCACTACCCTAGGTCCGAAGTTGGATACCGTTGTACGTTGCGTCGGTAGGTCCGACGGAGGTTCAAGACTTTACTCCCGTTGAGTCCGATCACTGAAAAGAATAGGTTCATAACCACCACTCTGTACAGGGTACTAAAGCAAAAGAAATCGGTGGTAAGGAACACTTTAACACTCTCACGGATAAGTCACAGTGACCGACGCTAGGAGACCGAGTGTGTCGCTCTGAAAGTTAATTAGATGATTTTTCGAAAAATCCGGTGGTTACAGGTGCGCGAACAATGGCGTACTACTGACGGGACGAGGTTACAAGAGAAAGGGTCTGTTATACTTTGGTCCGTCCTCACTCCTACTAAATCCGTGTTGACTCACGTAATGTGTTCGTGTAAAAGTGCAATTACCCTCGGTATTTTCTGAAGTGTCGGTATAAATGTGGGTTCGGAAAGGTATAAAATCTTATTTCCGTCCCCTAGTTTCTTCAACCATATATATCGTGTAAATAATAAAGAGTTTCGAGAGACGTCGACGGACGTCCTGAAACCCCTTTTCTGCGTTTTTTTTTTTTTTTTTTTTTTTTTTTTTTTTTTTTTTTTCCTTTATCGAAGACAGTGGTCAATCTCTAAAAACAGGATTTTTATACTCTGCATATAATATAACACGTCGTTTAGTCTAACTAATTCATCGAAAAAACCCATACACACACAAGTGTGAAAATTTCAATTATTACTGAGAGTAAATAATTCCTTATGCGTCTCTAAACGGGATTACAATGCATAGAGAATTGAGTAACATAGGATATTCTTGTTATCGTCCATCCAGGATAGAACAAGGGTAGAACGTCTGTTGCTTTCACTGTGTGTGTCCCTAATAAATGGAACTTATGCAAAGTCAGTGACCCTCAACTTGTGTTCATATGTCTTGTTCGAGGTTTTAGACATTATAGAGCTAGCGACGAAAACGATGAGTCATAAAGTCGTTAAAACAAAAAGAGGAACTGAATACGTCTTTGGAGACCTGAACGGTCGGGATCTTCGACTTAATACGAGACTTGGGAATAGGAATACGAAAGTACCCACTGGTGGTCGACCTAGAGTTATAGTCACTGGGTTGGTCCTCGTTTTCCTGGTCTTTCACAGTCCTCATCGAGTACCGTTAAAACCAGGGTCTGAGGATTTTCCCGGAGTTCAGTCGTTTAACTTAAGGGGTCCTCTGTATATCGTAGGCTGGATAATGACCTCGGAGAGAAGGGTACCGGTTCATAGGGAGGGTGTCCACTGGGGTGTTATACTACCATGGGTCTCGAGACCATCCCTGTTTTAACTTCGGTGGTCGTAGCTTCTGTTAAACAACGACAACAAGTCAACGATTCAACACAGACTGAGAAACACTGGGACACCTGACGTCGTGCGGTCCGAAGGGACAGGAAGTGGTAGAGGACCTCAAACGAGTTTGAGTACAGGTAACTCAGGTACTATGGTAGGTTGGTAGAGTAGGAGACAACGAGGGAAGAGGAAGACAGGAGTTAGAAAGGGTCGTAGTCCCAGAAAAAGTTTCTGTATTGGATGGACTCATTACCTTTATGTAATTTCTCTGAAGTAGTACTGATTGTTATTAACCCAACTGGGGTTTCGAGTTCCAAAGAATATTATGACATACCTTTTTAGGTTTACTTGTAAAACGGGTTAGGTTATATATTTGTCGAAACGTGTTAAGACTTATGAGTCTAAGACCTCAGTCCGAGTCCGTCAAGACTATCATAGTCAACGACGACAACGACGATTCAGCGAAGTCAGCACAGGTTGAGACACGCTGGGGTCTCTGCCGTCGGGTGGTCCGAGGGGGCAGGGACCCTAAGAGGTTCGTTCTTGTGACCTCACCCAACGGTAAAGGAAGAAGTTACGTACTTTCACTTTTCACTTTCCCTTCAGCGAGTCAGCATAGGCTGAGAATCGCTGGGGTACCTGACGTCGGGTGGTCCGAGGACGTAGGTACCCTAAGAGGTCCGTTCTCATGACCTCACTCAACGGTAACGGAAGAGGTTACCATAGTCATAATAATGGATTTAAAATCATTTCCATTTGACACGTATGTTAAGACATATGTGAGTCAAAAGAACACTTCGTGGAGAAACTCCGGTGATGGTCGTGTCATGAATAAAATGTCCCCTCTTTTGACTTCGTTTTTGTATTTTCTATATGTACGACTGACCCAAGTGAGTCCATCGGTTACCGTATCGACGTTAAACTTAAGGTTTGTCAGACAAGTTTCGGACTTAAAGTCCCAGGACATGGGGTCACGGGTAGTAACTTCCACCCAAACTACTTACTTTTTTACTGACTTACTAATTATTAATGTAGACGGGAAAAGACCTTCGGTTCTTGAATCACCCACAGTGTCGAGACTATCCGTTTAGTTTAGTAGGGGAATTTATCTACTCCGGTACCTCCAACCCTGTAGCTGGAATCGGTCTCGGTCCATAGTCGTCTTGATCTGGACCCTCGGGTCCAAAAAGACTTTCTCCGTTTTCTTTCTTCGATGAAGACACTGAGTCTCTGGATGAACTCAAAAAAGGTCTACGGGCGCTCCTTGTTCTAGGTGTCTTTGTGTTGGAGTCTCACTGTCAGATTTTGGTATCATCACTCTACTACTCTTACTGACCAATTTCCGTTGGTACGCCTTAGGTCCCTACCTATACCTTACGTCAGATGGTGCGGTCGTTAGTAATCCCTGACATGGGTCCTCCCTACCAACACTGTGTCCGACGGAGACGGATGTGTTCCTGACCTCTCCCGTTTTGTCGACGGAAGGTACTTGCCCTTTTCGTACGTACTATTACAGGTTCTCTCCCTACTCTCCCTCTATTTTCACCCCTTTCTTCATCTTTCCCTAGAGACGGTAGTCTCGGACCGACCTTTTCCTTTCAATTACATAGTTCTGAGTTTGGGGACAAAGACACGAAATACACACACACCAGGACGTTTTCCCTTTTCATGTTTAGACTGAGAGAGGACCTAGACAAAGAAAAGGAAATTGGAACACAAGATAATGAAAAAGATGTTCAATTAGTAATTTCCTTACAACAACAACAAATCAGTGATTTAGCACAGGCTGAGAAAACACTGGGGCATCTGACATTGGACGGTCCGAGGAGCCAGGGACCCTAAGAGGTCCGTTCTTATGACCTCACCCAACGGTAAAGGAGGAGGTCCCCTAGAAGGTGTGGGCCTCCACCTTGGGGACGGAGGACGTAACCGTCCGACTAATAAATGAAGACTCGGTGGTCCCTTCGGGTTTCTTTACAACGGAAACTCCAATTTAATATGTATTACCGGGTAGAGGTCCTTGGGATGGAGGGTCCATTATTCGAAATTTGATTTTATAGAAACAAATTGAGTCCCCTTTATAGGACTCGTCCGGGTGGACACTTACTGACGTCCTTTCGTCTTTACTTGTGTAAAGTAGGTCTCCGACTACCCTTGGTCCTTCACAAACTGAAACGAGGGGGTGAAACCCGTATTTTCTTCCGACTTAAGATTGAGTCTCTTCTACCAAGAACTCAAAAAGGGTTGGGGACCCGACCCTTCTAGGGGACCGTTTCCTTTACCGATCAAGTCGTAGAAGAACCAGACTACCGAAAGACTTATTTCAGAGATAAGAAACGGGGTCCTGGAGTAGGGAGACAATTGACCGGACAAGGGACTGTTCGTCACACTCGAGGCCGAACCATTATCAGGGGAGTACGACTTAGGTAGAGGGAAAGGTTTGCCACTTACCGAAGATTTCCTTCCATCGTGGGACCCGAAAGGTCGTCCATCTTTCTATTACTGTAACTACAAAGAGAACAATCGGATTATAATAGAAACACGTCTAAAATTGAGGGTTCCGTGAACAAGGTCCCCGGGTTCGGGTTGTTTTCTTTTCGAAGCGTCAATTTCAGAATCGACTCCTTTTACTTTTATCCGATTCCTCGGAAAAAAGAGATCCGAGAACTTTAACCTTTCTGACTGTTACTTGAAGCTTTACCACGAAAGTGGTGAACATGGTAAAAGTTTTCGTATCAATGAAACAGGCATTACTGTGAGGTGGCCGTTTGACATTCGCACACAGAGTAAAACAAGGTATTATTCTTTAGTTTCCGTATGAATTTCATCGAATCTTTATACCTACGTATCAAGTCCTCTGGATTCACCGGTCTTTATTTATCTTAGTGATAAAGAGTGTGAAAAATGAGTTCCTCTTATTTCTTACGAGTAACAAGGAACAACCTCCTATAATTATTAAATAAATCACCAAAATTTACACCATTTTCGTAAGTAAATTATGTGTACATAATTCGTAGCAGATACACAGTCCTTACCATGGTCCCAAACACTACGTCTCCCCTATATTAAAGTAAGAGGTAAGGGTTCGTCTGTAACCAGGAAACTTTTCACCGTCCGGTCCCTCCCCACTTGATCACAAAATATCCACCCCACAAATGGAGACCAACGTGACTACTAAACGGTGACTTTGTTTACTGGTATTTAGATTAAAATAAAATAAAAAATAAAAATAAAAATGAAATAAAACGAAATGTTATGACATAACCAAAACGGTATGTAACTGTACTTAGTCGGTGCCCACATGTACTCAAGGGTTAGGACTTGGGGGGAGGGTGGAGGGTGGGGTATAGTAGAGAACCTAGTAGGGGCACGTGGTCGGGGTTCGTAGGACATAGGACATAGCTTGTATCTGACCACTAAGTAAAGAATGGACTATCATATGTACAAAGTTACGGTAAGAGGGTTTAGTAGGGTGGGAGAGGGAGAGGGTGTCTCAGATTTTCAGGCAAGATATGTAGACACAGAGAAAACGACAGAGCGTATGTCCCAATCTTAATGGTAGAAAGATTTAAGGTATATATACACAATCATATGACATAACCACAAAAAGAAAGACTGAATATTTAGATTAAATTTCCTTGTGTTATAAATTAAAAAAAAAGTCAAGATGTTCGGTTTTTCATTTACCTAACATTCCCTATTTTAGTTCCACAACAGTCCCGACACAAAGAAGACCTCAGAGACTCTTCTTACACAAAGGAACCAGAAAAGTCGAAGATCTTCGACGGATGGTAGGAACCGAGTGTCGATGTGGTGTCTAGAGCCGAAGGTAGTGTAGAAGAAACTGAGACTGGGACGATTGAAAGTAAGGATTCCTACGACACTAACGTAACCCGGTGGACCTATTACGTCCTGTTGAAGGGGTAGAGTTCTAAACATCGACTTAGTATGGAACTTCTCAGGGAAAAAGGTACATTCCACCGTATAAGTGTCCGAGACCCCCGATCTTGTATCTATAGGAACTACTTCCCGTTTATAAGACGAATGGTGTTACTAGTTGAAAATTTATGGGTTCGAAATGGAATATTTGGTATATAGGAAGACTAATTTCAAACCTGAAAGGAATTACTTTCATGATTATAGCCAAACACCATACTCACACGAGTCACCGAGTCGACACGGACTGAGAAAAACTGGGAGACTTGACATCGAGCGGTCCGAGGAGACAGGTACCCTCAGAGGTCCGCTCTTATGACCTCACGTAACGGTAAGGGAAAAGGTTCCCTAGAAGGACTGAACCTAATCGGAGCGTAGAGGACACAGTCGTCCACCTGGAAAATGGTGACTAAGTGGTCCCTTCGAGCTATAGCCAGGTATTTCCCATTGTTTGCGTGGGATGTTACCAGTTCACAATCAGCGAGTCACCACAGGTTGAGAAATGATGGGGTACCTAACATCGGGTGGTCCGAAGAGACAAGTACCTTAAGAGGTCCGTTCTTATGAGTTCACCCATCGGTAAGAGAAGAGGTTCCCCTAGAAGGGTTGGGTCCCTAGTTTAGCTCCAGAGGACATAACGTCCGTCTAAGAAATGACAGGTTCGGTGGTCCCTTCGGGGGATGTTTCCATTCTACACCCATTATCCCTCCTACACCCACACAGTAGATCCCCTTATGAGAGACGATAGAAGTGTCATTAATGTATTTAGAGTTCGACAAAATTTTACTTTTTTCATCCCTGAAGGGACCACCAGGTCACCAATTCTTAGACGGACGGTCACGTCTTCTATGCCCAAGTTAAGGACCAGATCCTTTTAGGGTGTACGAAGTCCGTTGACTCGAGAGTTCGGTGTTGATGACTTCAGGTGTACGGACCTCGGACACAAGGTGTCGTTCTCTTCGGTGACGATATTCTTAGGGCTCGTGGTGTTGATCTGTCACCAGGGACGAGTGACGTTGATCTCTTTTGGGTGTGTGACGTTACTTCTGGGTCGTGTCGGTTTTTCTTTATTTATATAAATTTTTTTATTTTATTTTTTACATAATTTTCGTTAGTAGGGACGACGGGACCTTTTGCATCCTTTAGTAGTTGTCACCCAGTAAGACCATCCCTTTTCGACTACCCTCCACTCAGGGACGACTAGGGGAATAACCCCACGTATATGGAAGAAACCAATTGAGTTCAGGGGTCGACTGGTGAAGTAGATAGACACAGTGAAGAGACCACCGAAACCTTGAACTTTAACACTCAGAAAACAAACAAACAAACATTAATTTAAGTAAATAAAAATTAACTTCCTATTAACGAAATATTATAACACAATCAAAGACGGTTTGTAGTCGTACTTAGTCGGTACCCATATGGGCACAGGGGAAGGTGAACTTGGAGGGAGGGGTAGGGTGGGGAGATCCAACAATGTCTCGGGACCAAACTCAAGGAACTCAGTATGTCGTTTAAGGGTAACCAATACATAAAATGTATATCATTACATAGACAAAGGTACAATAAGGGAAGTATGTGGGATGGGAGAGGAAGGAGGGTGAGAGGGGAGGGGGATGGTCCAGGTCTTCAGACAAGAGATACAGACACAGAGGTGACTAACACTGAGAACTTTCTTCGTTAGTATACCTCTCAACTCAGTAACAGGGCCACTAGACGTGGTACATCCGTCTCCGACCCCCTGAGACTCTCGGTGAGACTTCCTGCTGGAACGGAGCAGAGTCCATGATCGGGGAGTCTTAGGGACGTCTAGTCTACATCTGAGTTGTTGGTTGGTCTACCCGTCCGTCCACTTCGAAGACAAGGAGAGACACGAAATGTCTCACACCGTTAAAGTTTGACATAAGTTAGTCCTCAAAAAGAAACGATCAACTACACTAAAAAAAAAGACCGATTCACGTAAGTAACGGTCCTCGACTGTACGAAGTCCCTAACAACGTTTCCTCGAACTGTTCTGTAAGATCAATAACGTACCCCCTGCTTCCCTTCCCTCAACAATTATAGACCCCTGGTACACGGGCACCGATTCTTATTACATTTAGGGACATAATATTGAGATTCGTCCGACGACTTGGTAATGTCATAAGTTAATAAAACTACGACGCTCCGTTTACAAAGATCCAGACTTTATGATCAGATGAACTGTGACCCGTTTACTCCACCGTAAAAATACCTCACTACGGGTAAACACTTCCACCCTTGAGTACAGAGAGTCAGACCGGGAACGGACGGGATTCGTGGAGGTGACTACGAGAAACATGATTATAATCACCAGTATGAATTACAAAATATTTCCCCTTTTCGAAAGACCTCTCTAAAACGTTCCAGTTTCTTCTGACAGATTCCTCATTTCGAGGTAAAGGGGATTGAGACTTAGAGCCTTGAGTTGTTTCAATGAAATAGAAGGAAGGACTACTGACCACTACTACAACTTGTCCCAAGGCACACAGACAACCGGTAGAAGAAACCTTTCTATGGAAAGGTTTATCTATAGGAGACAACTCCTAGGAGACGTGTAAATTTTTGGTCAAAAAAACGAATAAATAAATAAAAACCGATACGACCCAGGAGTAACGGTGTGTCCGAAAAGAGATCAACACCACTCACCAACGAAGAGAGATCAACACCACACACCCGAAGAGTAACCCCCGGAAGAGAACAACACTTCGTGCCCGAGACCCGGTGTACATAAGTCGTCGACGTCGAGGGTCCGAGTTCTCGAGCCTGAACCATCGACACCGGTACACGAATCAACGGGGCTCCGTACATCCTAGAAGGACCTAGTTCCTACCTTAGGTACACAGGACGTGACCATCCACCTAAAAAATGGTAACTCGGTGATCCCTTCGGGGACAAGTAAAAAGCTAACTCCAAAGAAAAAACCAAAACTACAACTCCATATGCTCAAGAAACATATAAAGTTTACAATTCTGTCGTATAATTTTTCGTCTCTGTAATAAAACAGTTGTTTCCAGGTAGATAAGTTCCGATACCAAAAAGGTCACCAGTACATACCTACACTCTCACGGCTTCTTATCTACGAAAACTTGACACCACAACCTCTTCTGAGAACTCTCAGGGAACCTGACGTTCCTCTAGGTTGGTCAGGTAGGATTCCCTCTAGTCAGGACCCACAAGTAACCTTCCTGACTACAACTTCGACTTTGAGGTTGTAAAACCGGTGGACTACACTTCTCGACTGAGTAACCTTTTTTGGGACTACGACCCTTTCTAACTCCCGTCCTCCTCTTCCCCCGTTGTCTCCTACTCTACCAACCGACCGTAGTGACTGAGTTACCTGTACCTAAACCCACCTGAGACCCTCAACCACTACCTGTCCCTCCGGACCACACGACACTAAGTACCCCACCGTTTCCCAGCCTTTAATGACTCGCTGACTTGACTTTGGAAATAGTCTATATACTAAACACTTATAAAGAAAGGTTATTCATCCGATAGAAAAGTGAAACAATTACCAAAGGAACCGACACGTCTTCTGAAAATCAAACTATACCGGGGTGTTCACTCCCTGGTGACTAAAGAATGAGTTTTGTCCGTAAATTAAGGAGGTTTCGGTTATGTCTTACAGCCTCGTAAACTGAAACTCAGAGGTCCACTATTTTAAATCTAACAGTGGAGGAGAACACCATTAACCGGTATTACGACAGGTTCTTTTGGGTACCGACTGTCAGGGGTAAGGTCGGTCTCTTAAACACAGTTTAAGAAGTGTTTGGTCGTACGAGGTAAAGACTGTAGGTCACTAATTAGAATGGTGGAGTGATCCTTACGATAGTAACGGTTTAATCTCGTATGTACCTCTGGATTAATTTAAGTAACTAAGTTAAAAACACACTGACTCAATAACTGTGCCTACACTTAATTGAATAAAAAGACGTCGGTTTCCGGTCATTGTCTTAAACTTCTTTTTAATACAGATCTATTGTGAGTCGTACTTACTCTCATACAGATTAAGTCTATGAACGAGTGTGTTATTTTCCTCTAGAGGGTCCCGTATTTTCAGTCACTTTCAAGAGGTCACCTAATTGGGGTGGATACTTGTTAGAGAACCTACGTGAGATAGAGTCCCATTACAATTGACTTTTTCATTCCTGATTCTTTGAGAACATTTTTAGCAAAGTACCTACTAGGTTAAACCTTAAGATCCTCTCCTTATACAAAAGACGATAATTCAGATTCGTACAGGAGATAAGGTCGGTTGTTAGATATATAATTTACATTGTTCAACTTTTTGTTAACCAACCCTGTAAAAGGATTCACCCTCCATTCGGTCAATCTTTGTTTTATGACATACTAAGATGACTATCCTCCAGGGACCTCTTTAGTTTAAGCCCCTTCGTTTACATCTTCTCCAAAAAGGTCCCAGACCTTCTCCCGTCTATCCCTTAATTACAAGTCACCCCTGTCTCAAAAGTAAGACGTTCTACTTTCATCAATACCTCTGACCAACGTGTTGTTATACTTACATGAATTACGATGACTTTTACTAGTTCCACCTACCCACTAAAAATCCAATATCCGTAAAATAATATTAATTTTTCTTTTATATCCCAAATGTTGTCTGTTGGTTATTTAGACCTTGGTGAGTTTCGAAAATTCTCCTTAATAGAACGTGTCCCTTAATTTCCAAATGTCTTGGTGAAGTTATAAGAACGGAACTCTTGGGGTACTTTCATACTTTTCATACTTTTCAGTTTTACTATCGTATGACTTTCTCCTTGAGGGGTCCAGTCATCCACGGGTTATACGATGACCTCCAGTAACCTCTTTATTGAGGTCTTTCTTACTTCCCTACCTTGGTTTCGTTTTTGTTATGGGTCGACACCTACACTGACCACTATCTTCGTTCCAGGTCACGACATTTCTCGTTATAACGTATCCTTGGACCTTACAGTCCAGGTACTTAGTTCCGTTTAATCTTCGTCAGTTTGTCCTCTACCGTTCTCACTTGCAGCTGTAAGATCCTTAGTCGTTTGATTTTACCTGACCTTACCCACTTAAATTGAGTCTACTGGTAATATCGATGATGACACTCGTCCTTAGGGAATCTTCTTTACCTCATCGGTAGTACCAGTTGTTTTCTCAGGTTTTACGTCATGAACCTACGTTAGAGTTTTTACTGTCTTACTAGAGACAAGCAAAGGTTCCGTTTGGTAAGTTATGGTGTCATTAGGTTCAGATACGGGGTTGGTCATTACGACTTCTTCGACTTCAACTTACCAAGATACTTCTGGATGTTCTGGAACATCTTGATTGTGGGTTTTTTCTACAGGAAAAGTAATATCCCCGGACCTTACGTTTTCATCCTTCAGTTCTTTGTGGACCTCATTGTCCTTTTAAACCGGAACCTTATACCTTACTTCGTCCCGTTTCCGATTATCTTAAAACGGTTCTCTTACGTGACCAGTATCGTTTATGGGAAAGGTTGTTGTGTTCTCTTGTGAGATGTGTACCTGTAGTGGTCTACCAGTTTTGACTTTAGTCTAACTAATATAAGAAACGTCGGTTTCTACCTCTTTGAGATATGTCAGTCGTTTTTGTTCTGGTTCTCGACTGACACCGAGTCTAGTACTCGAGGAATAACGGTTTAAGTCTGACTTTACCTTCTTTCATCCCTTTTGGTGATCTAGTAAGTCCATACTGGATTTAGTTTAGGGAATACTAAGATGTCACCTTCACTCTTTATATAAATTCCCTGATATAGACTATCTATCTCACGGACCACTTGATACCTACCTCCAAGTACTGTAACATGTCCACTGTCCCTAGTTCTGGTAGGGGTACCTTTTCTTTAAGTTTTTCCGTTTTACCGACAGACCCCTCCGGAATGTTTATAGACACTTTTCTTCTCTTCGTTTTCCGTTTCCTCTTTTCCTTTCTATGTTAATAGACTTACATCTCAAGGTTTCTTATCGTTCTTCTCTATTCTTTCGGAAGGAGTCACTAGTTACGTTTCTTTATCTCCTTTTGTTGTCTTACCCTTTCTCATCTCTAGAGAAGTTCTTTTAATCTCTATGGTTCCCTTCTAAAGTACGTTTTTACCCGAGGTATTTTCTGTCTTTACCATACCTGGATTGTCTTCGTCTTCTATAATTCTTCTCCACCGTTCTTATGTACCTTCTTGACATACTTTTTCTAGAAGTACTGATTCTATTAGTGTTACAATACTAGTGAGTGGATCTCGACCTGTAGGACCTTACACTTCAGTTTACCCGGAATCTTTCGTAGTGACACTTGTTTCGATCACCTCTACTACCTTTAACTCGAGAAAGTTTAGGACTTTCTACTACGACACTTTCACGACGTGAGTTATACGGTCGTTTAAACCTTTAGAGTCGTCACCGGTGTCCTGACCTTTTCCAGTCAAAAGTAAGACTAGGGTTTCTTTCCGTTACGGTTTCTTACGAGTTTGATGACGTGTTAACGTGAATAGAGTATACGATCATTTCATTACGAGTTTTAAGAGGTTCGGTCAGAAGTCGTTATACACTTGGCACTTGAGGGACTACAAGTTCGACCAAAATAAAATAAAATAAAACATAAAAAAAAATAAAACAAAAAAATTTAAAATTTTAGAAATTAAGAATGTACACAAGGGTTTGTACTTGGGGGGAGGGTGGAGGGAGGGGTGTTGTAGGGAGACCCAGTAGGGGTACGTGGTCGAGGTTCGTACGACATAGGACGTAGTCTGTATCTGACCGCTAAGTTAAGAATGTACTATCATATGTACAATCTTACAGTAAGAGGGTTTAGTAGGGTGGGAGAGGGAGGGAGACTAAGGTTTTCAGGTAATATGTGTAGACACAGAGAAAGGGACAGAACGTATGTCCCAGTAGTAACGGTAGAAGGATTTAAGGTATATATACACAATCATATGACATAACCACAAAAAGAAAGACCGAATGAAGTGAGACATATTAGCCGAGGTCAAAGCAGGTAGAGTAGTCTTGACTAAGTTTACTTAAGAAAAATTGCCGACTCATTATGAGGTAACACATATACATGGTGTCGAAAGAATAGGTAAGTAGACGACTACCTGTAGATCCAAC
>SJYO01018169.1:18989313-19089408 GCA_006410555.1 Capra ibex | reverse complement strand
TTCTCTCAAGGTCTTTTTGTAGATAAAGACGAAATAACTGATACGGTTTCGGAAACTGACACATCTAGTGTTATTTGACACCTTTTAAGACTTTCTCTACTCTTATGGTCTGTTGGACTGGACGGAGAACTCTTTGGGTATACGTCCAGTCCTTCGTTGTCAATCTTGACCTGTACCTTGTTGTCTGACCAAGGTTTATCCTTTTCCTCATGCAGTTCCGACATATAACAGTAGGACGAATAAATTGAAGATACGTCCCATGTAGTACTCTTTGCGACCCGACCTTCTTCGTGTTCGACCTTAGTTCTAACGATCCTCTTTATAGTTATTGGAGTCTATACGTCTACTGTGGTGGGAATACCGTCTTTCACTTCTCCTTGATTTTTCGGAGAACTACTTTCACTTTCTCCTCTCACTTGTTCAACCGAATTTCGAGTTGTAAGTCTTTTACTTCTAGTACCGTAGACCAGGGTAGTGAAGTACCCTTTACCTACCCCTTTGTCACCTTTGTCACAGTCTGAAATAAAAACCCCCCGAGGTTTTAGTGACGTCTACCACTGACACCGGTACTTTAATTTTCTGTGAATGAGGAACCTTCTTTTCAATACTGGTTGGATCTGTCGTATAACTTTTCGTCTCTGTAAAGAAACGGTTGTTTCCAGGCAGATCAGTTCTGATACCAAAAATGTCACTAGTACATACCTACACTCTCAACCTGACACTTCTTTCGACTCACGGCTTCTTGACTATGAAAACTTGACACCACAACCTCTTCTGAGAACTCTCAGGGAGACTGACATTCCTCTAGGTTGTTCAGGTAAGATTTCCTCTAGTCGGGATCCACAAGGAACCTTCCTTACTACGATTTCGACTTTGAGGTCATGAAACCGGTGGAGCACGCTTCTCAACTGAGTAACCTTTTCTGCCACTACGACCCTCCCTAACCTCCGTCCTCCTCTGTCCTTGTTGTCTCCTACTCTACCGACCTACCGTAGTGACTGAGTTACCTGTACTTAGACTCACTTGAGGTCCTCGACCACTACCTGTCCCTCCGGACCGTACGACGCTAAGTACCTCAGCGTTTCTCAGACTGTACTGACTCGTTGACTTGACTTGATTTCACTTGTCACCCTTCCTACCCCTTTCACTTCAAGGATGACAATACCTTGGTTTAACCCCCGACGAACGAGTATGACTCCTTTCATTCAGATGACTGTAGTCAAACACCACTTCCTTTCATGTCATAAAAAAAAAAAAAATGAAATGTTATAACATAACCAAAACGGTATGTAGTTGTCTTTCATGTCGTAAATAATGTCCGTGGTTCGTTCCTCTTACCCGTCGAGTACGAGTTTTCTGGACTTGACGTACTACCGAAAGTCCCTTCGGAAAAATTTCTGTCAACTCGCTCTCCCAACACCCTACGTATTAGTCGAGTTCCTGTAAGAAGACTGACCAACCACCACTCCATTAACTATCAGTTGGTCAGTTGACCAAGATTGGTCGGACCCCTGATGTACGACCACCAGTCGTCTATCAATTGAAGAAGGTGAACCACTCCCTAGAATCAAGTTCGTTTTGTCGAGTTCCTATACCGAGTTTTATGATAGACATCAGGAACTTTTCCTTGATGTATAAGAAAGATCTTAAATAAATTACCTATTTGATAGTAATAAAACAGAAGGAACTGATAAAAGGAAAGAAAGACGTAAAATAGTGAAGAGACTAATTTAAACAAGAAACCTGGAACCCCTCCGAATTCTTCCATTTCGAAAAGACATTTGTTCTCTGTTCAGACAGGGTCCTTAAAGGGTGTACCAGGACGAATTAATGTGATACAGTGACGGATGTTGTGGGTTCATAGACTAAGAGTCCTTGTTTGGTCTTCTACTACCTCCCTGAAGTAAGAGTAGTAGGTAGTAATAGGTAGACGAAAAGACGGGGACGGTGGACTTTTGTTACCGAAGGGCAGAAAAGGTGAAAAGTTTAGAGTGCGTTCACGGAGAATCTGCACTTATGTTTAGTCTTGACAAAAAGACGGTCCCTCAGATCTGATAGAAGACATCTTAAGATCTCCGTGGTTCTATTACGATTTCCAATGGATAGTCCTGGTTAGAGGACGACTTCACGAATTTTTTACACTTTTAATATCCTTGAAGGGGACGTCAAGTCACTGACTCTGAAGTGAGAATGTGACGTCCCCTGTTCCCAAACTAGGAACCAGTCCTTTGATTCTAGGTTGTACGGTACACCGTGTCGGTTTTTCTTATTTAATTTTTTTCGTTTCACGTCCTTTAAGAAATAAATTTTATACTTTTAATACTATGTCTAGGTGTGAAAAACTTTAATAGTAGTTTAAACCTCTTGTATGGTGTCCACTCCATCTTTTCCTACGACTTACTCTGTCTCTTCTACGCAGTGGTCTGGGTGTCCCCCTTCATTCCGTGGGAGTCCTGAAGACCTTAACGTCTGCTCCAACTACCGACACGAGTCTCTACAATCGTTAGGACCTCCTCTCTGGGTACTTGTATTTCTGTAAAAAAAAAACCGTTTTACGGGTGTCACCGGGAAAGCTCCTTGGGACCCCCTCCCCTTTCCGAAATACTAACCCATCAAACACCCTTTACGGTAAACTTCACTTTTTCTGTAAAGTGAAACTGGAGAAGGGATGTCACAACTATTTTGACGACTGTATTTTCCGTTAAACCCCCAATTCTACATTATAAACAAAAAGAGAAAGACTGAATGAAGTGAGACATACTGTCTGAGATATAGGTAGGTGTACAGATGTTTACTGGGTTAAAGTAAAGAAAAATACATATTCATTATCAGGTAACATATATACATGGTACTTATAATTGTGTATATACACTTTAGACCTTGTCACCATGTCTACTTGCATAAACGTCCCGTCCTCTGTGTCTGTACACCCTGTACGTCTGCACCGTCCGTCCTACCCTACTCAACCCTTCCATCGTAATTGTATATATGTGATGGTCCATACTTTATTCATCGATCATCCTTTGACGATATATCTTGTTCCGCGAGTGGAGACACGAGACACTACTGGATCTCCCCATCCTACCCTTCGCACCCCGGGTTCTCCCACCCCTATATACATATATATATATCGACTAAGTTGCCGAAGGGTCCACCGTGTTACCATTTCTTGGGTGGACGGTTACGTCCTCTGTGTTCTCTACACCCAAGCTAGGGACTCGACCCTTCTAGGGGACCTCCTCCTTTACCGTTGGACAAGGTCATAAGGACGGACCTCTTGGGGTACCTGTCTCCTCGGACCACCCGATGTCCGGTACCCTGTGTTTCTTAGTCCACACTGAATCGTGGTCGTTGGATATTGACTAAGTGAAACGACATGTCATCTTTGATTGTGTTGTAACATTTCGTTGATATAGAGTTAAAAAATTTTTTTCTGTTAAACCCACCTTGTCTTCTGATACTTTCTATCCTTAAATAAACTTGTATAATCTCTCATAGTCGTATTTTATAGGACACTAAAGTCTGGATGTTAATGACTATCGTACCGATTTAAGGATGGTACCTTGACATCGAAGGTGTACCATGTCGTACACAAAGGTGGAATTAAATCCCGACCCTTTCCTCAGATTGTATCCAAATATGGGGTTCCAAAAGATAAAAAACACTACCTGTATAAGAATCTGAAAAAAGGTGTACCACTCGGGACAAAAAGATCGGAATAAAGGAAGGTCCTTATTCAGACGAAGTTTCTGTTGATTAAAGGAATCAGGGTAATTACAAAACCCAAGTACGGACCGGATCCTGACCTGACCCAGTTCAAAGGTCAACTTGTCTAGTACCTCCGTTTTCTTACTTTATAGGATTAAAGAATCTGGACTCAGAGTCCGACGAGAGAGACTCAACTCCTTCAGAAGTCCATGTGACTTTGTGTACCAATCTGCCACCCCTTCAGCCCCACCCGTAGGGGGTCCTTTAAACCCCGCGGTCATCGCCTTCATCATTACTACAAAGGACTCGTCTGTTTTTGTTATCACTGTAGTAACTTTAATAAAAAAATCCTATGTAAAATGTTCACTTTATACCTAAGTTTCACATTTATGTAGTAAGTACGAAGACTACATTGACTAGTAACAGGAAACTTTGTTTTACATGGAGAACTAAACCTATGATTGGGACCCACTGAAAAAACCACTATATTCTACAATTTCGGAATTTTTCTTCACATATTTTAATGAATCTCATACGGTTCAACTCAAAACTATTGATTTCTGAAAGAGATATCCACAATCGGACAATCAAGTAATCGATTATAAGTTAATATCGATTTTTTCTGGGACTATAATTGAAAGTCTATCTCTCACTATTTCACAATCTTTTTCTTCTCCTCTGTCTCTCTCTGACTTATCCTTATTTGACTCTACCTAGTAGAAGCCTCTTCGACCTCGAAAGAGGAACCTGTCTGTACGGAGATAGCGAGACACACATGTACAATTCAATAAAGTCAGCACGGGTTGAGATGCTGGGATACCTGACATCGGGCAGTCCGAGGAGACCGGTATCCTAAGACGTTTGCTCTTATGACTTTACCCAATGGTATGTGAGGAGACCTCCTAAAGGACTGGGTCCCTAGCTTAATGTAGAGAATACAGAGAACGTGACCGTTCATCCAAGAACTGGTGATCGTGGTGGACCTTTCGGGAAAACGTCAACACGTACGATCGTGATTATGCCCAGGTCCTTTTATCGGTGTCAAAAGGTAAGAGTGACCACTCTTTTAGTTATAGTTCAAAAATTCTTATAAAAGACTTTCCATCGTTATTTCAGTTTATCTTCTTTCAACTTTGGTCTTCCCTTATTTTTGTAAGTTCTACTAACGAAGTTACAGTTTAAATGGTGTTCTTCTTTATAGTGGTACCTAGGTTCTAGTTTAATCCTTTGAGAGATCTAGAAAGACTTAAAGGTTTGGTGGAAAGGTGGGTCGGATATGAGAATTTATGAAACTTTATGGAGACGAAACTTTCTAGAGAGTTTCTCAAGAACGACAGTTGAGAGAGCACCATCCCTGGAGAGACTCATACCCAGCCTTCTCTGTCCTTCACCAGGGGACTCCCATTAAAAGTCCAGTGGACCTTCAAGGAGACGAGGCCTTCCCCCGCGAGGGCCACGTTAGAGATTCGCACCACCTACCGAGTCATGGACGTCTTAGGACGAGCGATTACCATGGAGACGTCGAAGTTAGTGACAGACAGAAAAAGGGAGTGGGACTGGAACTTTGAAGACGTGTCGGTGACTTTCACGTACGTACGTAGTGAACCAGAGGTATCATTGACGTAGCCTCGTAGTCGTTTCGTTTTCCTAAGTCATAAGTAAACAAATACTACGAAAATGGATCTACTCCCAAAGAGTCAGAAGCAACGTAACTGTACTGTCCGGACTGTTAAGAAATAACACCCCCGACAGGACGGGGGACACCCTACGAATCGTCGTAGGAACCGGAGATGGGTGATCTACTGTCATCGTCGGGAATTAACACTGATTGATTTAATAGAAGTGCGTAACGACTTACAGAGGACCCTTTCTGCAACGAGGGTGAACTTTTTGTGACTTGATTTAGTACCTTTGTACCCTGGTTTAACCTATAACAACAAAATCAGCGATTCAGTACAGACTGAGAAAACACTGAGGTACCTGACATCGAACGGTCCGAAGAGACAGGTGTCCTAAAGGGTCGTTCTTATGACCTCACTCATCGGTAAAGAAAGAAGTCCCCTAGAAGGGTTTGGTCCCTAGTTTGGGCACAGAGAGAATAACCGTCCACCTAAGAAATGACGACTCGATGGACCCTTCGGGTTTAACCTACTCCAAAGTATATTAGATATTAAAGAAAAGTCGAAATCGTACTTTAGTAAGATTTAGAACAGACAATTGGTGTCCCTTTGGTCGTTCATAGACGAACCGGTCGCGAAACATTTGTAAATCTTCATTGAGTTTTGAGAGTGGAGACACACAGTGATTAACTCTGTTGTATATATGTTAAATATGTCATAAAATTACAAAAAAGAAAATATTTTCTTCACTCACGGAGAGTATTTATTAAAAGTTTTTTGAACTTTAAATGAAATTTTTACTGTCTCATTTTTTTACGTTTCGTAAGAAAGTAAAGGACGTTATTCATAAGAGTCGTAAACACACAGGTAGGAAGATTTGTTTAACTTGTAAATTTTTGATATTTAGTCCTTCTTTGGGTAATTTGGTCAATTTTACAGAGGTCTGTTCGAGAGGGACGGTTATAAGGTCTGTACTATTCCGACGGTCAATGTTGCCCCCTTCATTTTTATACTCGATAAAGGGACTTCTTGGTCACTGGTTTTTTTAAACACAGTTAAAGGTCAGTGCTTTGTTTCTTAAAGTATCAATATGGATACTTTCCCAAAATCTTTCTTCACGTGGTTTTATTATTGGCTTCATTTATTTTTTCCACATTATACTAGTTCTCTTACTTTTTTGAGTCCCCCTTTTTAATAGTGACGGAGTAAGGGTGACCAAGTAAAAGGAGGGCCGCACCGACTCTAGAATCAAGGTTACTTACGACACCTACCTCTTTTGTCTGTCACCTGCGTTCCGATATTTTAGGTCGTCTGTCTGTCTTCCCCGGGGGCAGTGGTACATAAAAGGATTTACTCGGTCAAGGGTGGTCAGGACTTTGATATTTCCCGAGACGTCAACATTAAACGGTCCTTCGTACTTTTAGGGTGTTTTGTGTACGTAGGGAAGGTTCTTCGGTGTCTCGTTACGTATAGTGCAAATGTATTTTTTGTCCCGGCGAACCCGGACACAAGGTAACGTGAGACGTCTCCGAGTTTAGTGACTCGTTAGTTGTCGGATTAAAAGATAGTTTTCATCAAATGGAGTGTCAGGTCAGAGTCACTTTGTTTCCTACACAAGAACTTGGCTTAATTCCCAAAACCGACGATGATGACTTGGGACCCTTGTTTACAGTAAATATAACCTGGAGTGACCCAAACCGAGTATAGGATTTCTACCTTGGACGTCATGACTACTCTAGGAGTATTTTCGGACACACACAACATAACAATTGGAAAGAACGTCTGTTTTATGACTACGAATGTGTCCTCCATTTAAGTTATTGGTTCCGTCAGTACTTTCGGTCTTGTGTAGACTTCGAACGAGCAAGGTTTAAGACACGAGGATTGGGGTGATAACTATGAGAACAAAAAATTGACTTAAAAATGAAATATAATCTCATACCAACCTGAAGGGACCATCGAGTCGACCACTTCTTAGGCGGACGTTACGTCCTCTGGGACCAAGCTAAGGACCCAGTCCTTCTAGGGGACCTCTTCCCTATCCGACGAGTGAGGTCATAAGAACCCAAAGGGACCACCAAGTCAACCATTTCTTAGACGGACGTTACACCCTCTGGACCCAAGTTAGGGACCCAACCCTTTTAGGGACCTCCTCCCGTACTGTCATAACGGACCTCTTAGGGGTACCTGTCTCCTCGGACCGTCCAACATCAGGTACCCCAGTGTTTCTCAGTCTGTGGCGACTCTATGATTCGTGTCGTCTCTCATATAAACTAAATATTACAACACAATCAAGTCCACAGATCGTTTCTCTAAGTCACTATGTGTGTGTGTATGTGTGTGTATAATATATATATATACATATATATATATAGGTAGGAAAAAGTCTAATAAAAGGGTATATTCAATAATGTCTTATAACTCCTCTATAGGGACACCCTATTTAATCCTCAAACCCTAATTATATATGTGTGTTTATATATAAGTTGTTTTGTCTATAAGTTGTTTCCGGATGACCTATTGTGTCCTTTGAGATAAACCGTAAGACTATTAACGTAAATGAGGGGGTTTAAAGTAAATAACGAGGTTTAAAAGTAAAAGGATAAATCACTTATGTCACATTCGATATAGAACTACAAGTAAACGTAAACTTGTAAGACTACTTTTACTCCTGTCTTAGGTACCCGCAGTCCGATAAGAAAGTCTTGTTTCCAATCATTCACTACCGGTCGGAGGGTGTACGGAGGACGTTTGTGTAACACACACCACGTGTCTTACATCTTTTTACGAAGTAATCATAGGTTGTATCCCTTTATTTCGTTAAAATATATTTTAAGAGTTAAAGACCGAAAAATACTTCATAACCAACTAAAACCTTTAAGACCTTTGTAAGATAGAACCGTTTCTGTTGGACTCTCACTCCCTACGGAAATCTCGAAAGAGGTAGATGAACGTGGGGAGGGACAAGATCGTGGGGTCACGACCACCGAGGGTAAAGTCTTCGAAGAGTAGGAAGGGGAACATCCAGGTCCCCGTGTGCTGACTTTTATTTTACTTTTATTAAAGATAGTCTCTTTGTCTACTCGAACTGATTCCTTCCCCTACTTTTAGTTTCGGTATTGCTCGACGACACAGTATTTACTCGTATTTAATGAAACAGTCCCGATAAACGTTAAAGTGCACCGTGTCTTGGAACATGAATCCAGATAAATTAATAAGGTACGTCTCAAGGAAAAAGTTATTTCTAAAGAGTAACACCGGTTTATCGAGTAAATCTTCGAAGACAACATATACTCTAAGTTTTGATCGATATTTTCCAAGTAGTAGTATCTAAGTCTCCTGTTGGCATCGGTTCCTGGATTTCTAACCTTGTAAACACGTCTCTACAAGTTCTCACATCCTTATTTCGTATTACGGATACTGGAGGGAGGTACCAACATCTTTATGACTCAAATTAAAGTTTATCGCACGACCAGTCCAGTCGTACGAGGATGGTCCTTTTTATATTGTTTGTTTTGTTTTAAACCTTTCTTTTACATGACCGTGTAAAAACATTCCCAACTTTTTAGGGAAGACTCAAAAAAACAAAGAAACTAAACAACCCACAGAAAAAATTTTCGTATATTAAGTGTCTGTAAAGAAATACCCATCATTTTTGGATGCTGAGGAAAATTTTTTACTAGTTCTACGGTAATAATAAGATTTTATGTTATTTTTATACGGGAATTATAGTAGTTTATAGATCGGTTACAAGTTTAAGGGACGTACGGACTTGGATAAAAATTCGGAAATTATCTGGTACTCATCTACGACGTAAAAAAAAGGGGGTATGCACTCATACCGTCAAAAAGTTAGGTGAAAGAAAGGTGGTTTGAATCGTTTAGGACATTAATGTAGGTAGAAACGACATGATATGTGTCTACGAGTTAGATAGTACTGTCACCTCGAACCAGAGGACATCCTCAGTTCGATCTATTGATTTGACACCTCTGTTTGTTCCGACTCGAACCAAATTTTATTCTTAGTGCATGGTCAGAGTACATTTAAAGGTCATGTCATTAAGAGGATGTATGTTTGGAAGTTTAACGTTTGGAAGTTTCTACGTTTGTACACAAGGTAGTCACAGTCTGTACTCACTGTAACACCGAACGGGAGGTAGAGGATAACGACTGCTAGGAAGTCGATCTGGTAGAGGTGGAGGAACGCGGGGAGGTAGTCATTGAGAAGAACGGACAAGTGAGGTACGGTCGGGGACATACGGTCGACAATATGATATGAAAAGTTCCAGGACATGACATTTTAACTTTATATAAAAGAAATGTAAAATAAACGAATAATAAAAACCCTTTTCATAAATTTTGGATAATATTCATATCATGATATATATATCGTCTAATACAATCAACCTATGAATTCAATTGAAACAACCTGAATACTTGTTTAACCTAAATGTGTACGTGAGAGATATTTCTTGAACA
Source organism: Capra ibex (assembly GCA_006410555.1). Lineage (NCBI taxonomy): Eukaryota > Metazoa > Chordata > Mammalia > Artiodactyla > Bovidae > Capra > Capra ibex. The sequence continues at coordinate 19,079,603 of SJYO01018169.1, read as the reverse complement.
TGTATACATCCCCTGAACGACATAACCTTACCTTCTTTATTTTAGACGAAAATTTTCTTACTTTCATTTACAATTCGAAACTCAACGGTATTGTCTCTACACTTGGTGTTGGTGACTTAACTCTTTCACTTGAAATCGTAGAATAATGAGATATTATAAGGGTTTCGTAGGGCTCGAACAAATTGTTCGTTGATGATAGAGTCTGCGTTTGTTTCGGGTACTAGAATTCATGTCAATGCTACGAAGTCAACAAAAGTTCTTGTTAACAGTTTGTTTTCAACACGACCCCCTCAAGAACCGTCTTACTGTCTATGGTCTTTCGGGTGGGACGAAGACACTACGTCCGAAGAGGTGGACATCGAAGTCATTTGTAGGAATGTACGGAAGGAGGTTCGTTTACTGTAGAATAATCTTCATTTTTATTTGTGTTTTTGTAGTAGTTTGTGAGAGAGACAAACTGATGAGACTTTAATACACGACGTTTGGACGAAGTATTTACCAGAACAACTGTAAACCAATTTGTCAGTTGTGCGTATGGGAGTTGAGACAAAGACCTTGTTTGTAGGTCGAAGACGCGTTGGAAACGAGAAGAACAGGAGAAGGACCTCGAAGACGAACCCAGACCGAGGAAACATGGGAGGAAGTGTCTCCTGTCCCAGGAGTATGATGGAGAGTCTCCTCAGATAGACCTGGAACGACAGATACCGAAGAGAGACGGGTAAATTTACTTTAGATGGTTCCATGTCAGACGTATGTTATGTTGTGTGAGAAAATAATAAAATAGAAAACCCGGACGGTATACCGAACACCCTCGAATCGAGATGCTGACCCCGAACTTCGGTCCGGGAGACGTCACCCTCGTATCTCAGGATTGGTGACCTGGCGGTCCCTTAAAGGATGTTGTGTGAGTAATTTTTTTTAAAAAAAAAATTAGTAAAATGAATAAATAAACCGACACAGTTCTGAACCCTGTACACACTAGAAAGGAACACACATGTACCTGAGAGATCGACATCGTACTTCCGAGGTCTCAGATGTCCCAAGTCATTAACATCGTGTACCCGGGAGATCAACACCGTGCATCCGAGGCCTCGTACACCTGGGTCATCAACGTCGCATTCCCGAATCAACGGGACACCGTACACCCTAGGATCAAGGACTTGGTTCCTGACTTGGGGACAAAGGACGTAACGTTCCGTCCGAGAATTAGTGACCTGGTGGTCCCTCTAGGGATGTTGCGTGAGTAAATGTCACATGTAAAGTCCACCAACTTTCAGGGGTTTGTTTGTGTTGTGTTAATGTGTAAAAAGAAGTAGCTCTTAATTAATAGGGGTTTTCGGATGTTAGATTAAGGAATAAAGGGTTAAGGGTCCTTCATATTACAAAAGGAGGTCTAGTATGTCAAATTAGATTTTTAACTTTTATGTGTGTTTCTCTAATTTTCAGTACGTGTTTAGTTCAAAATTTTTACGTTAGTATTTGATTCATTAAAGTGGGTCTACTCGAAAACTTGATAGGTTACAGGGAGGAAAAGAACTCCAATGTCCGGAGAGGAAGAAGGAGAAGTGGAGAGTAAGAGGGTGGGAACTTCGGGAAGGTAGATTCAGGGGACGACTCCGACTTCCACACAGGAGGTTATTCCTCTGTCTCCTGTTTCGGTGTCCGAGACAGTAACCACCTCCGTAGGTCGGGTCTCCAGGGGTAAAATCTCCCGTCTAAAACGGAAACGACAATAAAACCCGTCTCTTACCTGGTGACTCCTAATTCGTCTGACCGTAGGGGACGTCTGTACCCGTTCGTCTTGAACACCCCTACTTCGTCGTCAATAAGAACACACACCTCTACGGCGTACGGGACGACAAACGAGGACCTTAGTCACTCACGGTACGACACTCCTCCGGGTTCGTCGACCCGATCACTCTGGGATACCTCGTCATTGCCCTGGGAGGGGGTAGGGTACGTTAACACCTAGTCCAGTGTACTGTTTGCGCTTGAACTGTCGGTACACCCACACAGGGGAACTTTCATCTAAGGGACGGGGGTCAGTGTCGTAGTGTCGACTGTGGTATCTCGTCTGACTTCTAAGGACCCGGTGTGCTACTGACTACTATAAAATCCGTTAATACGAAACCCCCTCCCCTAATAATGTGTCCCTACCTATCGACCATTAAGTGGTCTACAGAACCCTCCTTTTCGTCGTATCTTACCACACGAATAGTTTAGCTTAGAAGAGAAGACCAAAAAGAAATAAGCTTAAAACCTAAACCCTGTCGAGAAATTATAAAGACCCGAAGGGATTTCTCTACTACGAAAAACATATAAAAATTTATCTATGAATCAAAAAAAACGTAACCCTCTCAACTATCTGATATTCAACCAAATAGAACCAATCTTTACCTCTATACGATCCGTAATTCTAACGTCGGTACTTTAATTTTCTGCGAATGAGGAACCTTTCTTTCAATACTGGTTGGATCTGTCGTATAAGTTTTCGTTTTTGTAATGAAACGGTTGTTTCCAGGCAGATCAGTTCCGATATCAAAAAGGTCACCAGTACATACCTATACTCTCAATCTGACACTTCTTTCGACTCGTGACTTCTTAACTATGAAAACTTGACACCACAACCTCTTCTGAGAACTCTCAGGGAACCTGAAGTTCCTCTAGGTTGGTCAGGAGGACCATTTCCTCTAGTCAGGACCCACAAGTAACCTTCCTGACTACGATTTCGACTTTGAGGTCATGAAACCGGTGGAGTACACTTCTAAACTGAGTAACCTTTTCTGAGACTACGAACCTCCCTAATCCCCGTCCTCCTCTTCCCCTGCTGTCTCCTACTCTACCGACCTACCGTAGTGACGGAGTTACCGGCACTCAAACTCACTTGAGACCCTCAACCACAACCTGTCCCTCCGGACCACACGACGCTAAGTATCTCAACGTTTCTTAGTCTGTGTTGACTCGTTGACTTGACTTGACTTGACTTGACTTCTAAAAGATTTTTAAGGATTTTAAGAGTGACAATAAGGGGTTTTATTCTCACCCGGAGGATAGAGAATTTGATAGAATTTCAGTAGAGGATGAAAACCCCAGGAACACAGGTGCAAATCGTTATCTGTAATACAACTAAAGTAATTTTTTAAAATTTCCCGAAGGGACCACCGAGACACCATTTCTTAGGATGACGGTTACGTCCTCTGTACACCAACTAGGGACCAGGGCCTTCTGGGGTGTTCAACACCTGACCCGGGGTGTTCGTGACCTGATTCCGTCACGTAGTGTTCATAACTCGTACACACAATCTCGGACGCGAGGAGTTGTTCTCTTCAGCGGAGTTACTCTTCGGACTGGTGACTTTGATCTCTCATTGGGGTGAGCGACTTTGATCTCTTTTAAGGTACGTCGTCACTTTTAGGTCGTGTCGGTTTTTATTTATTTATTTATGTTAAAAATTTAATGAATTCTTTAAATTTTAGACCAAGTGACAATTGTCGACTTTCTTTCAAGATTTTTTACTCATTCTAGATAAGGAATAAGAGTCTATTAAAAATAAGGTCGAACCGTCTGTTTCTATTGGGTGTGATTACTTCGTCTTTGATTGGGGTTTGTTAATATAAACTAAATCTTGTGATAATACAACTCACGTCTTTGTATACGGTTTTTGTCATTCATGATGTAGATGGTACCGTGTGACGCCTTAATCGGTTTGACATTGACTGTTGGTGTAATCGTTAATGTTCATTTTAAATGATCCTTTCGACTTTACTTTTATGTAGATGTTTGTTGAATTAAAGTGAGAATCTTGAAACCATTATCCCGTGTATACGTATAAAATTTGTGGTAACACTGAAAATATATTTATATCTTTCCATGAGAAACCTGCGTAGTAAAACCACCTTTATCTTTCAAACGAAATCTTGAGAGTTGACGTGTCCGAAAGTAGACTAGGACCTTATTGAAACTCCTTAATTCAAACCATATTTATAGAACCGATAAGCCCGGGTGGTCTTGGGACCCACTGTGTACCCCTCCCCTGGTCGGAGATTCTATGGGAGTCTCTAGGGGTAGGGGACCATGGGTGTGGGTACCTACTAGGCGAGGGGAAGTCATACTCGACCCAAATCACTTAGAGAAGGTTGCTGACCTGATACAGTTCCACTACTCTATAGAGAAGACTCTAATCCAATATTTTTTCTGACGACGTTAAACTTCGTGTAGGAGAACGGAAGAGACCTCCTTTGGTATACGGTCTCTGTCGACCATCTCGAAGTCAATGTCTCTTGGTTCTCAACCGTTCCTGGTAGACACAATCGTGTATTCGACTCAAACCTCAGTGATACAAGGACAGAGTGTGAAACTGCCGTTGGAGTATTCTAAAAGATTCTGATGACTGAGTGTTTTTTTTACCACTCTATTATTGACAAACACCGAAAGTCGACGGTTCAAACCTTTAATAAAAACAATATGGTGTTATTTATAGATTATATGACTCTATAGACGAACCTCGTTTCCAAGATACGAAATACAAGTCGCTAGATATTAAATAAACTTTGTCTTCCACCTGAAACGATAATAGTCCTTTCTAAAACCCTTCCGATTTTAAAGTGTTGACGGTTCCCGAAGGGACCACGAAGTCAGTGACTTCTTAGGTGGGTGTCACGTTGTCTGGGTGTAAACTAGGGACTCTACCCTTCTAGGGGACCTCTTCCTTTACCGTAGGTGAAGTTATAAGAACGGACCTTCTTTTTAGGTACCTGTCTCCTGGGACCATCCGATAACAGGTATCCCAATGTTCTCAGTCTGTGTCAAATCACTGATTTGGTGGTGGTGGTTCTATGTGACCTTTTCTCTTTTGTTTGTTTGTTTGTTGGAGACATATCTCTCCTACGAGGCAATATTAGAGTTAGTGATCAAGTGTTGGGACCGACTCGTAGGTTTATAGACTCTTCCTACACAACGACGACGACAACGATTCAGTGAAGTCAGCACAGGCTGAGACACGATGGGATCTCTGCCGTAGGGTGGTCCGAGAGGGTGGGGACCCTAAGAGGTCCGTTCTTGTGACCTCACCCAACGGTAAAGGAAGAGGTCACGTACTTTCACTTTTCACTTTCACTTCAGCAAGTCAACACAGAACCGCTGGGGTACCTGACGTCGAATGGTCCGAGGAGGTAGGTACCTAAAAAGGTCCGTTCTCATGACCTCACCCCACGCACAATCCATGTATAAATATATACTAAGTCTAAGTAACAACCTCTTCCTTTACCGTTGCGTGAGGTCTCAAGAACGGACCTCTTAGGGTCCCTACCCCCTCGGACCACCCGACGGCAGATACCCCAGTGTGTCTCAGCCTGTGCTGACTTCACTGAATCGAATTGTCGTCGTCGTCTAAGTAATCTACAGTCCATTCTAGGTTCTTAGACCTACTAATTAATATTATAAGTTATTAGACGACTTATAAAGGGGTCTATTATCAAAATTAGTCAATCAGTCCGTCGGGGAACTAACTGTTGTTACTCAAGTGACTGGTCGATCGATTCATTCATTCATTTCAGTAAGTCAGCACAGGCTGACAAACACTGGGGTACCTGACGTCGGGTGGTCCGAGGAGTCAGGTACCCTAAGAGGTCCGTTCTTATGACCTCACCCAACGGTAAAGAAAGAGGTCCCCTAGAAGGGTTGGGTCCCTAGTTTGGGCCCAGAGGGCGTAACCACCGTCTGCGACTGGTCGATCGATATGGTATACTTAAACACGGGTCTAAATGAACTATATACCATTGATATTATATACGAGTAGATAAGTCACTCTCTGGGACATTGAGTCATTTCTCTCGAAATGAGGAAAGAATGATTTCTTACGAGAACGTAACTAAATTGAATATTGAATGTACGATAAACCTCATTTGTGTAATAATTATCGGAAGTTAATTACAATCAAAACCAGAAGGGACCACCAAGTCTACCATTTCTTAAGCGTACGTTACGTCCTCTAGACCCAAAATAGGGACCCAACCCGTCTAAGGGACATCTTCCCTTACCGATGGGCGAAGTCATAAGAACGGACCCTTTAGGGTACCTGTCTCCTTAGACGGTCCGATGGTAGGTACCCAATGTTTCTTATCTTGTGCCGACTCACTGAAAGTGAAAGTTACTATCAAAGTCTGTGGACACTCTAGAGGACTATAGTAATTAATTTCTTCTTTATTCTCTTTTTCTCCTCCTCCCCCTCTATTACAATTTCTTCTTTTTTTTTTTTTCGGTTCTTCTCTTCCTCTTCCCTCTTCTCCTTTCTTTGTCATTAATCTGTAAATTGTTTTAAATTCCCGATAAAGAATCCTATTCTAAGATTTTTGGTTCCTGCAATTTATGGTAACATTTATAACGAATTGTTCGTTACACCTTCAATAACCCAGCACTAACACCTTATAGGTGACCTGATCCCTTACTGTATTCACAGGATTCAAATTTGTTTATCCGTGACTAGTAAACCCTACTTTTAAGATCGGTTTTGTAGTTTATACGTAAGGTTTATACGAATATACGAAATAAAGTTCGTTGAACTTTCCACATGAGATCTTATTATTTCTACAACGACAGTATATATATATATATATATATATATATATATATACCACATAAATTTATTTTACTAAATCCTCTATCTTAGTCTTTTCGTCAAAAAGGTTGTGGGATATATTCTGACCTAAGTTTTACCCAAATTGATTCAATTATACACAACATTCATCTAACAACTTAAAAAGTAGGTGTGTGGATTTTCAAAAATGTGTGTTTAAGAAAAAAAGGGGAAGAGAAGAGAAATCCCTTTATCAGTTGTGTGTGACTTTATGAAGGACACCCCGATAGTCATCCGTGTCTGGAATTCTGAGTCAATGGTGTCGTACTAATCCTTTACTCGACGTGTCAATTGTCTCTTAAACAATGACGATTTCTAGAGTAACCTTTTAGCTCTCTAAGATTGTTACTTCGTCTTAGACCAGACCTTATTTGACATTGAGAGTGGGTCGTGGTCTTCGGAATTTCGTCATAGTGCTTTTTGTTTACAATACTTACATTACTAAAACGTACAATGACGCCAGATGAAGCTAATACCCATAGATCGTTCTTTTAACTCTCTAGTCTCCTAACGTTATCCCCTAGTTGTTTATTAAGGTAGATAGGGGTCTCCTTGTGGACACTCGGAACCTCGAATTTTACTTGTTCCTTGTTTTTGTTGACAAATCCAACGATTCCTGACACCAACGACAACAAAATGATTTAACCCAGGTTGTGAAAACGTTGGGGTACCTGACTTCGGACGGTTTGAGACAGGTGCCCCAAGAGGTCCGTTCTTTATGACCTCACCCAACGATAAAAAGGTCCCCTGGAAGGGCTACGTCCCTAGCTTGGGTGTAGAGGACATAACCGCCCACCTAAGAAATAGTGACTCGGTGGACCCTTTGGGAACGATTCCTGATGTCTGTTGTTTTATATTGACTATTTTATCACCTCATTCTTTGTTGTATTGTCCTTAATTTTTGTATCAACGTGATTGTAAAGTCTAATAACTTTATTAAATTCAATTTGAAACCCCCGTGACAGTAGGTGTACAAACTCAGAAAAAAGAGGGAGGATAAGAATAACTCTTTATCTTATACACAGTGTGTGTATCTTTATGAACGGAACCCCAATGACCAGTGACGACCCCTCTGACACTCTGAGTCTACGATGGACTACCCTTCTGTTTTAAGTTGATGGTCAAGTATATTTCACCGCACTACCAAAATTCTCAAAACCTCAACTACCCGTTGCCTCAACGTTCTTTGTTGACTCAAATAGTCAAACTTGTTCTTCTCGCTCTTGAACTCTCTCGAGGATGTTTATTAAGTCCATAATAAACGTCTAGAATCTTCTTTCCTATAGAGTTTTTCCTACAGTAACACTTGTAGTCCCTGATGTTTACTGGTCCTAAGAAACATGATTTTGTGTGTGTCGATGATCTTGGTCGGGTGTCTTAGGATTGAACTCAAGGGGGTCTAGGGTTCAAAAAGAGGTGAGCTTAAAATAGAAGTAAGTAAGAGACATAATTCATCTCGTGTGACTACCACGATAAAACTTGCCTATAATATTAAGGGTCATTCATAAATGTTTATTAAATATCCTAGTCAAGTCAAGTCAAGTCAAGTCAACGAGTCAGTACAGACTGAGAAACGCTGGGGTACTTAACGTCGTGGGGTCCGGAGGGACAGGTAGTGATTGAGGGTCTCAAGTGAGTCTGAGTGCAGGTAACTCAGCTACTACGGTAGGTCGGTAGAGTAGGAGACAACAGGTGAAAAGGAGGACGGGAGTTAGGGAGGATCGTAGTCTCAGAAAAGGTCACTCAGTTGAGAAACGTACTTCACCGATTTCATGACCTCAAAGTCGAAATCGTAGTAAGGAAGGTTTCTTGTGGGTCCTGACTAGAGGAAATCCCACCTGACCAACCTAGAGAAACGTCAGGTTCCCTGAGAGTTCTCAGAAGAGGTCGTGGTGTCAAGTTTTCGTAGTTAAGAAAACACGAGTCGAAAGAAATATCAGGTTGAGAGTGTAGGTATGTACTGGTGACCTTTTTGGTATCGGAACTGATCTACCTGGAAACAACCGTTTCATTGTAGAGACGAAAAGTTATACGATAGATCCAACCACTATCGAAAAGAAGGTTCCTCAATCGCAGAAAATTAAAGTACCGACGTTAGTGGTAGACGTCACTAAAACCTCGGGTTTTTTATTTCAGACTGTGACAAAGGTGACAAAGGAGTAGGTAAAGGGTACTTCACTACCCTGGTCTACGGTACTAGAAGTAAAAGACTTACAACTCGAAATTCGGTTGAANGGGTTTTTTATTTCAGACTGTGACAAAGGTGACAAAGGGGTAGGTAAAGGGTACTTCACTACCCTGGTCTACGGTACTAGAAGCAAAAGACTTACAACTCGAAATTCGGTTGAACAAGTGAGAGGAGAAAGTGTAAGTAGTTCTCCGAAAAATCAAGGAGAAGTGAAAGACGGTATTCCCACCACAGTAGACGTATAGACTCCAATAACGTTAAAGAGGGTCGTTAGAACTAAGGTCGAACACGAAGAAGGTCGGGTCGTAAAGGGCACTACATGAGACGTATATTCAATTTATTCGTCCCACTGTTATATGTCGGAACTCCATGAGGAAAAGGATAAACCTTAGTCAGACAACAAGGTAGAGGTCAAGTTTGACGACGAAGGACTGGACGTATATCCAAAGAGTTCTCCGTCCGGTCCACCAGACCATACGGGTAGAGAAAGTCTTAAAAGGTGTCAAATAACACTAGGTGTGTCAGTTCCGAAACCGTATCAGTTATTTCGTCTTCATCTACAAAAAGACCTTGAGAGAACGAAAAAGGTACTATGTCACCTACAACCGTTAAACTAGAGACCAAGGAGACGGAAAAAATTTTGGTCGAACTTGTAGACCTTCAAGTACCAAGTGCATAACGACTTCGGATGAAAAGATCGTACACTCTACTCACGTTAACACGCCATCAAACTCGTAAGAAACCGTAACGGAAAGAAACCCTAACCTTACTTTTGACTGGAAAGGGTCAGACCACCGGTGACGACTCAAAAGGTTTAAACGACCGTGTAACTCATGTCGTGAAAGTGTCGTAGTAGAAAGTCCTAAACTTTATCGAGTTGACCTTAAGGTAGTGGAGGTGATCGAAACAAGCATCATTACGAAAGATTCCGGGTGAACTGAAGTGTAAGGTCCTACAGACCGAGATCTAATCACTAGTGTGGTAGTACTAATAGAACCAGACTTCTAGAAAAAACATGTCAAAAGACACATAAGAACGGTGGAGAAGAATTATAGAAGACGAAGACAATCCAGGTATGGTAAAGACAGAAAATACCTCGGGTAGAAACGTACTTTACAAGGGAACCATAGAGATTCTAGTACTCGAGGAATAACGGTTTAAGTGTGAATTTAAATATCCTAGTGGATGAAAGTTTTACGTCTAACTCGATACCAAACCACTTACCTTCTAGAAATAAGATTTAAAATAGGAAGGATTAACCTACCTTTCTTTCGTGACCAAACGCATCATATCGTAAAGTCGATATCTCTAAACGAACAGATGAAAGGATAACTACGTCTGTACAACCTTGTTTCATTCCGTCAAAATTTCTTCTGTAAGTATGAAATACATGAGAGATTAGTTTCCACCACTTAATTAAAATTGATCACGAAAAGGTATTACCTATAACCCACCGTTCGTAAGTATTTACTAATTTCCCCTTTCACATATTTTCTAGTAAATTCCTTACTTTTTCTTCTACGATAGTGAAAACTCTTTATTCTGTGACATTCTCTGTATAAGTCACCTAATTTGATGGAGGTTTTCTTCTATACAACCAAGACTCAATTATTACTTTTACTAAAAAGAATGAGAAGAGACCGAGTAGAAATTCCTATAAGATAAAGAGTAAACCGACTGTCTCTACTTTTCTTAATGTCTGTTCGATTCTTGTCAGTAAAGTTTCATTTAACTCTGAAGAAGGAGGAATACCTTCAGAAACGAGAAAAAATTTATACGTAAAATTTTTCTATGATCATTGTTTGTGTAGTATTAGTGTAAAAAGAAAAAGGACTTAGATGAGAAGTCGAGGGAAACATAAAAAATGTTGGCAAGTCATCTTTCTTTTTGTTTAGGTACCTGAAACTTCATAAGGTAAAGAAAGAAAACGAAACTCTCTCCTTTAAATGTGATAAATTCAACACTTTGATGATAGTTTATGTCTTATGTGAATTTAAAAAAAATTCAAAAACTCGCAAAACAGGATTAATATCTTGTTTTACTATTCACCTATTTGGACTTCATTTTTTACTAAAATATACACACACACATATATATAGTATAATGTATAATATCTAATGTATAATATATATATTTCATATATATATGTACGTATACGTATATATATATATACACATATATATATATGTGTATATATATATACCAAAGGGGTCACCGAGTCACCATTTCTTAGACGGACATTACGTTCTCTGTTCCCAAGTCAAGGACCCACCCATTCTAGGGGGTCTCCTCCTTTACCGTTGGGTCAGGTCATAAAGACGGACCTTTTAAGGTACCTGTCTCCTCGGACCGTCCGATGTCAGACACCCCAGTGTTTCTTAGTCTGTACTGACTCACTGACTCGTGTGTGTGTGTGTATGTGTATACATATCTGTATTTACTTATATATATATATGACATACATATATATACGTATATACATATGTATATATATGTACAAGTACAAGTCAACGAAGTCACTACAGATGAGAAACGATGGGGTGCCTGATATCGGACAGTCCGAAGAGACAGGTACCCTAAAGGGGTCGTTCTTATGACCTAACCCAACGGTAAAGGAGGAGGTTCCCTAGAAGGGTTGGGTTCTAGCTTGGGTTCAGAGGACTCAGAGGACATAACCGTCTGTCTAAGAAATGGTGACTCGGTAGACCATTCGGGTCGTGTGTATGCATCTTTATTCTTGATGATCTTTTCGGTTGGAAAGTCATATAATAAATAATTTTTTTTATAACCAAGAGTACTGTCATGTACAATACGTATTAAAACGTATAACGATTGTCAGTTCTGATGAAGAGTGAGAACTTGAAAAGATAGAATTAAAAACCCTCTCCTCCTGATGACTCTAATTAACTAATCTTTTATATTATCGAACTTGTAATTACCCTAAAAATATATAATGTCTGTAAAATAAAATTAAACAAAGAGACACTCTTTTAGGTTTGAGTCAACGAATTTAATTATTGTAAATAAAAGGGTCCTTATAAGGAGGACGAGACCCGATCTTCCTTGTACGACTAGAGAATGAATAGTTGCACGAGAATGAACCGTAGTCTGTCCGGTCGACTTCGGACCCTGCCTCAGTGCACTTCCGTCGAGTGTGTGTAGGTTCCTCATACTCCCAGAGGGTGACCCAGGAGTGACCTGGAAAGGTACACCGACGAACGAAAGAAGTCTCATAGCACCGACTTAAGTTTTCACCCCCTCAGGGTCCTCCTGATTCTTCTGTAACATAACAGAAAAGATAGAAATGTAGTCTTACGGGCGTCGGGTTGAAGACTATGTCAGAAAACAAGTTCGATCAATGGTTTCTGGTGAAGTAGGGTTTCCCTCTCCCCCTTTATTGAGTTTAAACCCTCTCCTGTGTAACATCGGAAAAGACCGTCTAAGTCAGATGGTGTGATTATTAAGGGTTCTAACAGTCACAATCGTAATAGTGTAGTAGTCTTTATGACACAAAACGGGTGTAGTACATTAAACAGGTAGTGCCACTACTACATTCCCTCTTGGAGAATAGTGGGGGTAGTAACGTCTACTTTCTTCACGTTAAACTTCTCCACCCACTGTACTGACACAATATGTCTGTCATGTTCCGTCTCGACTCAAACTATGGTTTTTGTACTTACTCTTTAAACGTAATAGTCCAGTCCTAACTTTTCCTCTTTAACACTGGAAACTACGTTCAACATAGGTACAACTCTAAATAAGAATAAAACAAATTCTTTTTGGGTGACTGTGTCACATCCTTAAACGTAGGGATTAAAGGAATTCCTGAAATAGAACTGAGTTTGTTACTTGGAGGATCTGTCTCTTTTTATTCTGTAAAAGATAGGAACACTGGTTCAGTTCTGAATTGTAAATTATACATGTTTCTCGTCAGAAAAGGGGAGGTCCATTACCTTAGTCGGTCAAATCGTCCACTTCTTCAAGTCTACGGTCAATGGCCCCAACGTTCAAAAGGTAAGGCGTACAGAGACACGGACCTTAAAGTTCGTACACTTTACAGTGCCCTACGACCTCCCACTTCCCCTTCAGGAATGGAAGACGTAGGGGTCCGACGTCCTGTCTCCCCTAAGAAACATAAAAACAACAAGTCAGCTGATGATTCAGTACAATCTGAGATCACTTGACGTCGCTGGGTAACTTGACGTCGTGTGGTTCGAGGGGACAGGAAGTAGTAAAGGGTCTCAGACGAGTTTGAGTACAAGAATTGACCTACGGTAGGTTGGTAGAGAAGAGACGGTAGGGTAAGAGAAGGACTGGAGTCAGAAAGGGTCGTAGTCCCAGAAAAGGTTACTTAACTCAGAAGCGTAGTCCACCGGTTTCATAACCTCGACGTAGAAGTCGAAGTCAAGAAGGTTACTTATAAGTCCCAACTAAAGGAAATCCTAACTAATCAATGTCTCCCCTAGGAAGTATAATCGAACACCAAAAAATTTTAATGACAAAAGACAACTCAACTGTAGACCTCAACTGTTGGAAGGTATTATTATTATTTTTTCTATCTCGGTATCTCCAGACCCGTATTTTAACATATATTATGATTTACCAGTACGACAAGTCCTAAAAAGTAATCGGAAACTGAGGTATCCAGTCTTAAAGTCCACACTGTATACTTACAAAAAAAAAAGAAAAAAAACGATACGATGACGACGACGACGACGATTCAACGAAGTCAGTACAGGCTGAGACACATTGGGGTATCTACCGTCGGGTGGTCCGAAGGGGCAGGGACCCTAAGAGGTCCGTTCTTGTGACCTCACCCAACGGTAAAGGAAGAGGTTACGTTACTTTCACTTTTCACTTTCACTTCAACGAGTCAGCACAGACTGAGAATCGCTAGGGTACCTGACGTCGGATGGTCCGAGGAGGCAAGTACCCTAAAAGGTCCGTTCTCATGACCTCACCCCACGGTAAAAAAACGATATAGATGGTAGTTTTAACGACTAGTCAGACGACAGTCGGAGATAGGTCCACAGAAAACTACTTCAGAGTCTTTTCTTCAATGTCTTCTCTTCCTTGGAGTCTCTAGTCCTATTATTCTTCTTTAAAGTTTCGCTATTTTACTGGGGACTAAGGAGGGGACCGGACTTCCCTTCGGTGGTTCAGAACTAAATTAATTGAGGTAAAACGTAAACTATTCTGGACGAACGAGGAACCTTCTTTTCGATATTGTTTGGATCTGTCGCATAATTTTTCGTCTCTATAATGAAACGGTTGTTTCCAGGCATACTAGTTTCAATACCGAAAAGGTCATCAGTACATACCTACACTCTCAACCTGGTATTTCTTCCGACTCACGACTGCTTAACTACGAAAACTTCACACCACAACCTTTTCTTAGAACTCTCAGGGATCCTGAAGTTCCTCCAGTTTGGTCAGTTAGGATTGCCTTTAGTCAGGACTTACAATTGACTTTCCTGACTACGACTTCGACTTCGAAGTTATGAAACCGGTAGACTACGTCAGTGTTGAGTGATCTTTTCTGGGACTACGACAATGATTTTCCATTTGTAACCTCTCCCCAGACCGACTAGTGACGAGTTATCGGTGTTTGTCCGGTCCAACCACCTTTCCTTTCAAACGAAATAAAGTCTACGACCGGTGACACTGTCCCCATCCCCACCCCACCCCACCCTCCCATCTTCTGTAGACAGGTTTCCAGCTGAGGGACGGATTGTTCGTCTCCCACTCTCGGAAATATCTGTATCACCTCCCGCCCCTCTCCAATGTACGTCTTTGTCGTATTAGTAGAGATTGTCAGTAGAAGTTAACCAGTAGTCACCAGGCTGGTCATAGTAGAACCGACAAAATCAAGTCAAGGCCCCACGTGAACAAGGGTAGAGAAACACCAGTCAAGAGTCTTCACACCGTAGAGTTCAGGACCCACATCAGACCAGTAGAGCATCAATCGAAGAGGTGGACCACAAAACCATAGATATTCTGTCGAGTGTCCTACACCGGGTCTTATAATAGATCTCGGGAACTCTTCCTTGATTTCCAGGACTGATACGAATTACTGACGTAAAAATAGTAAATCAGAGGAATTAGGTGAATGTTTCCAAAGGTAACAAAGTCGTAAAGAGTGAAGAGACTAATTTAAATAAGAAACTAATTTCAAAAGGTGACTGTTTTCCTTCCGTCTTCTGTACCAACCACCACCCCGCCACCCTTCCCAATATCCTGGGACGAGACAAAGTTACGACCTTTCTAACTTCTGTCCTCCTCTTCCCCTACTGTCTCCTGTTCTACCAACCTACCGTAGTGGTTGAGTCACCTGTACTCAAACTCGTTCGAGACTTTCTACCACTTTCTGTCCCTTCGGACTACACGACTTCAGGTACCTCAGTGTTTCTCAACTTATGCTGACTCACTGACTTGTTGCTGTTGTTTGTTAATGTTGTTTGCAGAACACTAAAGTTTTTATAAACAACCTATGGCACGAGATAGGTGGGTGGATTGATACAAGTAAGATCGTTTTTTTTTTTTTCAAAGGTTCTTAAAGGTAATCCCTCGAACGTCGTACTATTTGATACTGTTTAAATAAAAAGTAAACACCTCCTTTATTTAATTTTATAACTCACGGTCAACGTGGTGGTCTTAATTCTGTGTAAAGAGGCATACTCGGGAACCCCTATTTAACCAAGGACCTTCTATGTTATTTAAGTCGGACCGAAGACTTAAGGTCCTACTTATATTTGTGTAAAGAAATCTTTCGACCAGGGGTTTTAAGGTATTCTTTTACTGAAAACGAAGTGGACGGTCAGTCTTTTAATATCCAGAGTTTTATCGGAAATAAAAATGTTACTAATGTTGATGGGGTAAGTCAATGTAATTGAACATAGACTGATTCTACAACTAAACCGGTTGTAGTATAAATAGCGTTCGTGACTATTGTTAGTATTATATTAATCATACCCCACTTACGAACGAGTCAATAAAAGATCTTATTAAAGAATCTTAAATATCTGAACTCTCTCTAAAGAGAGTTCCTCCGACATAAGTAATCGGTAGGACCGTCGTCCTCCATGTACCCGGTCAAAAAGTCATGGACATTGTGTGTGTCCATAGAGGGACTCGTCTTCGAAGGAATGTAATGATCGATAGGGGAACAAACGAATAAACATCCCGAACGGTAGGGTACCCAACATTTAGACCATTCTCGGTTGGGTTCAGAGGCACTCTTGGGATCCATTCGTCACAAAAATCTGTCAGGAGTCGACGTCTGTTCTCACAACCTCGTGGTAGGACCGACCTCCCCTTGGGTTCCTTATGGAACAGACCGACCTTACGAACTCTCTACTTTTTTTACGAGTAAAATAAGGTAGACGGTCTTAAGATAAATGGGATGGAGAGGGGTCGAAGTACAATTACTTTACCCCTATGAGTAAGGTTCTCCGATCAATTAATTAGTGTCACTCTGTTATAGAAAAAAAAAAAAAAATTCTAAAAATTTAAATTAAATAAAACCTGCACGGTACGCCGTACATCTTAGAATCAAGGGGTTGGTCCTTAACTTGAGAATACGGGACGTCACCTTCGTGACTCCGAATTGGTGACCTGACAGTCCCTTCCGGGACGTCACGAGAAAATAAAAATTTTACTTAAACAAAAATAAAAACTGAAACGACCCAGAAGTAACGATGCACGCCCGAAAGAGATCGACGGCACTAGTCCCCGATGAGAGATCAAGTGACTTCACTGAAAAGAACAATGTTCCGGGACCCTATACACCCGAGTCATCAACGCCGAGTATCCGAATCACCGAATCAGTGGAGTACCTTACACCCTAGAAAGACCTGTCCCCAGTTTAGACACAGGGGACGTCCGTCTAAGAGATGACGATCTGGTGGTCTCTTCGGAGTTCTGTTACACAAAAATTCTCCTTGTAATTTTTTTTATTTTAATTTTGTAAAAATGTAAAAGGTCCTTCCTTTTCTTCTTTATTTCAGTCGTTCCAACGTCTTCCCGTTCATTACAACCACCACCATCCCCAAATCAATGATTCAGTACGGGCTGAGAACCTGTCATATGGAGGTCCGAGGAGACTGACACCCTAAAGGGTCGTTCTTATGACCTCACCGAACGGTAAAGGAAGAGGTTCCATTACAACTTCTTTACAGTTTAGTAAAATTTTGTAAAATCAACAAATTGTGAATTAACTACACAAGTGACAACGGGTGATCTGACTGAAAGTGTTGACTTATGTCGACACATAGAAAGAGGGGCCTCTTCCGTTACCGTGGGGTGAGGTCATGAGAACGGACCTTTTAGGTACCTACCTCCTCGGACCGTCCGACGTCAAGTACCCCAGCGATTCTCAGCCTGTACTGACTCGTTGAAGTGAAAGCGAAAAGTGAAAGTACGTAACCTCTTCCTTTACCGTTGGGTGAGGTCACAAGAACGGACCTCTTAGGGTCCCTGACCCCTCGGACCACCCGACGGCAGATACCCCAACGTGTCTCAGTCTGTGCTGACTTCGTTGAATCGTCGTCGTAGAAAGAGGATCTAGTTCAAGAAAGATAAATAGGATGGAGAGAGGTTGAAGGAACACGCAAGATGATTGATGGATGAGATAGACTGAGGGACCACACCAGTGAGCTTATTGCTCCAATCAAAACGGTCACAGACATGAAATGTATGAAACCGGTGAAGTACACTTTTAGACTGAATAATCTTTTCTGGGACTATGACCCTTTCTGACTTCCGTCCTCCCTTTCCCCTCTGTCTCTTGCTCTACAAACTTACCGTAGTGGTTAAGTTACCTGTGCTCGAACTCGTTTGAGACCCTCTACCACTTCCTGTCCTTTCGAACTGAGGAGGCGTCAGGGACCCCAGAGTTTCTCAGACTGAGTTGACTCACTGACTTGTTGCTATGAAATATATTTACCTACGTACATATACTTATAGAAAAACACCGAGAGAGAAGAAAATGGGTTTCAATATTGATAATTAACATAGGTATACAAATGTACACTGAACTTAACAGATAAGGGTGCCAATCAAATAAAAGTATAGTATATCTAACAAAACATATTATACGTAATATAAAATATATCATGTATAAACATATAATATATTTAAATGGTGTTAAATGAATCGAAAACCCGTAAACCAAACGTGGATCAAAGAGCGAAAATGTTCATGACGACAGACCTGATAAAATCTTGTACTTAAAACCGTTTCTCATACGTGTGTTAAGAAAACCCACATATAAATCCCTACCTTAACTATGTAGTACCCCATACTTATACAAATCGAAACCAGTCAGTCAAGTCAAGTGATCGACAGCACAGGTTAAGAAAGGCTGGGGTACCTGACGTCATGTGGTCCGGAGGGACAGGTAGTGGTTGAGGGTCTCGGATGAGTTTGAGTACAGGTAACTCAGCCACTACGGTAGGTTGGTAGAGTAGGAGATAGTCGGGGAAGAGGAGGGTAGAAGTTAGAAAGGGTAGTAGTCTCAGAAAAGGTTACTCAGTTGAGAAGCGTAATCCACCGATTTAATAACCTCAAAGTCGAAGTCGTAGTCAGGAAGGTTATTTGTGGGTCCTGACTAGAGGAAATCCTACCTGACCAACCTAGAGGAACGTCAGGTTCCCTGAGAGTTCTCGGAAGAGGTTGTGGTATCAAGTTTTCGTAGTTAAGAAGTCGCGAGTCGAAAGAAATATCAGGTTGAGAGTGTAGGTATGTACTGATGACCTTTTTGGTATCGGAACTGATCTACCTGGAAACAACCGTTTCACTACAGAGGCGAAAAATTGTACACCAGATCCAATCAGTATTGAAAAGAAGTATCCATCATCGAAAACATCTAACATGACTTGTTCAAATGTTTCACCAGGATAGTTAAAACCAATAGTAAAATTACAAGACAAAAGTTAGTAAACGAACTCATTTCAATAACGAATAATCTAAACTAAGGAAACAGAAGTTATATACCCAAAAGATTTTATATCAAACCCCTAAAAGAAAGAAAGAAACAATAGGGTGACCCGTGACTTGAGATAGAAACCCTACCCCTACCCCTACACCTACCCTTAAAAAACCGACGTGGTCGACCATTTCTTAGGTGGACGTTACGCTCTCTGGACCCAAGTTAGAGACCCAACCCTTCTAGGGGACCTCTTCCCTTTCCGATGGGTGAGGTCATAAGACCGGACCTCTTAAGGTACTCGACATATCAGATACCCCAGCGTTTCTCAACCTGTGTTGACTTGTTGAAAGTGAAAGTGTGTTGAACGTCCTAGAATGAAAGGGTTCGTCCCTAGTTTGGACCCCGGGAACCATCACTTTCACGTATCAGGATTGGTGACTTGTCGGTCTCTTAAGTGACTTGAGAAAGAATTTCCTTTAAATTGTAGGTAATACCACATGAATAAGTCTCGGTTTAACGAACCCAAGTTTGGTACCGAAACTAAGGATGATCGACACACTGTAATCCGTTTAATTAATTGGAGAGACAAAAGAGAGACTTAAAAGTAAAGACTTCACACTACTATTATTAAGATGGAGTATCCAAAATTTCTACCTTACTCAAGAATATGTATTTTAAAAAAGGTGTCGTGGTACCTTACCAATATACGTAAATGAAGATAATAAAGAATTTATTCTTCAAACTTAGTTTTGGAGGGTTTACTGGTTCCGTTACTCTAAAAAATGTCATCCCTTTTCCACTTTTGTCGTCTGCTAAATAAAAAAGTAAAATGTTACGTGAAACTTTTATAAAAAGATATGTCAAGTTCTCCTTCATCAAAAAGAATCCTTTTCTTAGACTCAAACCTCATTTCCCAGTAACGGTCCCAGTGGAAACTCCAGGAGATCCACCGGAGTCTCTTCGGTGAAAAGGAAAACACAGAGGAACACAACTGTAAAGGACACTTTATTACTGTCCAGGGGTCCACACCGTTTCGACCCTACGACGCACACCGGCGACGTAGAGGTGGACACGGGGTAAATCTCCACTGACAGAAAGGATACGGAAACGGTGCCCAACGTATATAACAATTACCGAATTGGCCCTCACAAAGGAAAGAAAGAAAGAAACCAGTCCATGACCCTCCTTACAGGAGTGGAAGTTGGTCAGTCAGAACCGGAGGACTTCTACTCAGCACAAACCTAATGCACGTCTAATGTTGGATCTATGATTTTTCGAAGTTCTCCCAAGAAACATAAACCCAAAATTTGAATAAAAATTCACAAAATGAGACAAACCTGTAACGACAAATATCAGTAAGTTATTTGTTTTGGGTTTTTGTATGTACCCCCTGAAGGGACCACCAGGTCACCGATTCTAGCGTGTGAAAGTTACGTTACCTGGACCCAAGGTAGGGACCAATCCCTTAATCTCGGGTGTACGGTGTTGATTCTGGACGGTGTTGGTTTATTTATTTATAAAAATTTTCGTATATATCTTCAATTTACACTTTACTACTACGGGGTTGTCTCACCTCCGTCCCTCCACCCTACTTTCTAGAAGTACCCGTCCACTGAGCACCCTCGGTACTCATGTGGAATCCCTTTGGACTCGGAGTGTGGACCCTGTCGTAGCCACGAGACATGAGTCTAAGGTGACTTCCTCAAAAAACCTACTAACCGGGACCTCGTTCATTACCCTCCCCTCAAACGTAGTCTTAGTTTAGCTCACAGTTTCGTCGGTCGGGTTCCACATAAAAATTCCAAATTTTGTACTTTTCCTCCCTGACACTAACACGCCTCGAAATATGGTCGACGACCTCTCTTCTATCTGTCCTTCTCTTCCGGGCCGTCGACGTCCCAGGTTCCCCGTCACAGGGGAGTTTGTCTCAATGACCTTAGATATTTGTAGAGACACTTAATAAATACCACTCTACACTGAAATGTCGAGTTTACAAATTAAAGAGTCACTACCGTATTACTTTGGAGGGAACCTCTGAGATTCTCAACTAAATCTCGGTGCTCACGAACAAATCCCAACAGTAACCACCAGTCTACACAACAGGAATTATAAATACCTACGTACTTATTTATTTAGAAATAAATCGTCGACCATAATCTACTACACTAGTGAGTGGATCTCGGTCTGTAGGACTTTACACTTCAGTTCACCCGGAATCCTTCGTAGTGACACTTGTTTCGATTACCTCCACTACCTTAAGGTCAACTCGATAAAGTTGAGGATTTTCTACTACGACACTTTCACGATGCGAGTTATACGGTCGTTTGGACCTTTTGAGTCGTCACCGGTGTCGTGACCTTTTCCAGTCAAAAGCAAGGTTAGGGTTTCTTTCGTTACGGTTTCTTACAAGTTTGATGGTGTGTTAACGTAAGTAGAGTGTGTGATCGTTTCATTATGAGTTTTAAGAGATTCGGTCTGAAGTTGTCATACACTTGGTACTTGAAGGTCTACAAGTTCGACTTAAATCTTTTCTGTCTCCTTGGTCCCTAGTTTAACGGTTGTAGGTGACCTAGTAGTTTTTTCGGTCTCTCAAGGTCTCTTTGTAGATGAAGACGAAATAACTGATACGGTTTCGGAAACTGACACACCTAATGTTGTTTAACACCTTTTAAGAATTTCTTTCCCCTTATAGTCTGGTGGTCTGGACAGAGGACTCTTTACACATACGTCCAGTCCTTCGTTGTCAATCTTGACCTGTACCTTGTTGTCTGACCAAGATTTAACCCTTTCCTCATTCAGTTGCTACATATAACAGTGGGACGAATAAATTGAATATACGTCTTGTGTGGTACACTTTACGACCCGATCTACTTCGTGTTCGACCTTAGTTCTAACGACCCTCTTTATATGTTCTGACGTGTAGACGAGTCTATACGCCTACTGTGGTGGGAATACCGTCTTTCACTTCTTGATTTCTCGGAGAACTACTTTCACTTTCTTCTCTCACTTTTTTAACTGAATTTCGAGTTGTAAGTCTTTTGATTCTAGTACTGTAGATCAGGGTAGTGAAGTAACGTTTATGTTCCCCTTTGTTACCTTTGTCACTCTCTGAAATAAAACCCCCCGAGGTTTTAGTGACGTCTACCACTGACGTTGGTACTTTAATTTTCTGTGAACGAGGAACCTCCTTTTCGATACTGGTTGGATCTCGATAAGTTTTGGTCTCTGTAATGAAACGGTTGTTTCTAGGTAGATCAGTTTCGATACCAAAAGGTCAGTAGTACATACCTAAACTCTCAACATGGTATTCTTTCGACTCGTGGCTTCTTAACTACGAAAACTTGACAACACAACCTCTTCTGAGAACTCTGAGGGAACCTGACGTTCCTCTAGGTTGGTCAACCTAGAACTGACTAACCTAGACCTGACTAGGTTGGTCTAGTCAGGACTTATAAGTAACCTTCCTGACTATGACTTCGACTTTGAGGTTATGAAACTGGTGTACTACGCTTCTGGTAGAGTAACCTTTTCTGGGACTACGACTCTTTCTAACTTCCACCCTCCTCTTCCCCTACTGTCTCCTACTCTACCAACCTACCGTAGTGGTTGCACTACCTGTACTCAAACCTATCAGAGGTCCTCAACCACTACCTGTCCCTTCGGACCTCAGGACGTCAACCACCCCAACGTTTCTCAGCCTGTACTGACTCGTTGACTTGACTTGACTTGACTTGACTAATCCACCATTTCGGGTTCCAATGTCGTCTTTAACAGAAAACCGGAATTAGTAAGGTTTCTTTTTACAGTAACAGAAAACGGAGGGATCCCAATCTCCGTGTTAAGTTCCCTTCCCCTTTTTACGTAAAGACTGAGCTGAAAGGAACTAGTCCAAAGATGTGTTGGTAACGACGTTAAGACCTATAGAGGTTAAATTACGAGAAGGAGGACCCAGAAGGTAGAACATTCGTCAGTCGAAGACCCCTTGACTCAGTGGATATTTGGGGACGGGGTCGGTGAGGAACAACAACAAATCAACACAGACTGAGAAAGACTGGGGTACCTGACATCGGACGGTACGAGGAGACAAGTACCCTAAAGGGTCCGTTCTTAAGATCTCACCCAACGGTAAAGGAAGAGGTCCCCTAGTAGGGTTGGGTCCCTGATTTGGGTGGAGAGGACGTAACCGTCCGCCTAAAAAATGGCGACTCGGTGTTCCCTTCGGGTGGGATGGGGAACGATCTCAAGGGTTTAAGATTGATGTCTTATGTGTCAATTTAAACTCACTATCTGTCGTTTATTCTCAAATTATATTCGTCGTTGGGTGTGTAGTTTATCATTTTTACAATATTAAATTGACAATATATATTATAAATTTTTATTTGAATATACAATTTTATTCATTCATATTCGTTTATAATTCGTGATGGATCATTTACTATAATTTCATAAATTTCTTTATATATTTACATATGATTTATATCATTTGTAAATATATCATTTATTGTTTTTAGATATTAGTAAGTATTTCGACATATCAAATAGTTTAAATAATTAGATTCTTAATAACTAATAAAGGTATCATGAGATTAAATAATTGATACAATTATTAATATCACAATAAGTAACTCTTTGAATTAAGTAATTAACATAAACTACATCGTATGTATTTTGTATGACATGTATGATACATATGTATGTATATGATATAACGTACGTTTGATTTGAATCATGTTAATTAATTAATTATATATATATATATAGGGTATATTTGTCCAGGGTCCTTTATGGGCCCTGGATGAATATGATTTTAAAACGTCACATTATTTATAAATAAACGTATAAAGAAGGAAATTTAAAACAAAGAAAAACCGACACGACCCAGAAGTAACAACGTGTCCGAAAACCGAAAAGAGACCAACGTCACCCTCCCCCGACGAGAGATCGACGTCACACGTCCGAAGAGTAACGTCACGGAAGAGAACAACGTCGTAGCTCCGAGATCCCAAGGTCCCGAGGGTATCAACGCTGACGGTCAGAGATCTCGTGTCCGAGTTATCAACACGTGTCCAAATCAACGGGACGTCGTACATCGTAGAGGGGTCCAGCCCCTACCTTGGGTACAGAGGACGTGGCTGTCATCAGAAATAGTGACTCGATAGTCCCTTTCGCTTTCGGTTTCAGTAAGTCAGTACAGGCTGAGAAACACTGGGGTACCTGACATGTCAGGTACCTTAAGAGATCCGGTCTTATGACCTCACCCATCGGAAAGGGAAGAGGTCCCCTAGAAGGGTTGGGTCCCTAGCTTGGGTCCAGAGGGTGTAACGTCCGTCTAAGAAATGGTCGACTCGGTGTTAAGATTTGGTAGTTGAGATAGCAGACGTAAACCCCTGTGGTCAAACGTCGCACACCCCAGAAGACCGTACGACCACTTCCTCCCGAACCCCTCACTCGTAAACCTACTGTGCACAGGTCACTCAATTGGTGGTGGACCCCTTTGTCTTGCCCCCTTGTCAGGGATGTGAACGACACAGATCAAAGGGGTGAAAGAAGGTCCAGGAAGATAGAAATCAAACGATTGGATCTACTGTCGGTCTTCACTATAAATGTCGATTAGGTCTCTCGACGAAGTCACTGTTCTAAATATTGAGAGACCAAAGACGTACACCCGAACGAATAAACACCCGGGTCTCTTCCATGCCAGATTTTAAATACATAAAAAGAAAATCATTTTGAAATAATTTTCACACAAGAAGGAGACAGTATATCCCTGTCGGAGAGAGGAATAGAGAAAAGAAAAGGAGAGGTGGCTTCAAGGACCACACAGGAAGTCCATCTTTCAGAAGGAAGGGCACTTGTGGACCTCCTAGACACAATTTCCAAAGAGTCTACAGTGGTCTAACCCAGAATAAAGTCGAGGACCCAGTGGTCAATCCTACAATTTTATTAACTACAAGACCCCGGAGGGACTACCGAGTCACCATTTCTTAGGTGGACGATTACGTCCTCTGTACCTGAGGTAGGGACCAGACCCTTCTAAGGTATACGGTCCTCCTGGATTCGGGTAGTGGGTCGATGACTCGGACACGGGATCTCGGGTCCCTCGGTGTTGATAACTCGGGTGCACAGTATTGATGTTTCGAGCACGAGGTGTTGTTCTCTTCTGTGGCGGTACCTTTGGGACACGTAACGTTGTTCCTCATAGCGGGCGAGCCGCGTTGATCTCTTTCGGGTGCGTCGTTACTTCTGGGTCGTGTTGGTTATTTATTTTTTGTTTTAATAATAATAATAAATCTTGTATTACTACAAGATTGGAGGAGAAGACTAGAACTAACCTCGGACTCAAAAAACACAAACTTTAACATAAAAATTATTCCTTGAAGTTTTAACCATGTCACACTAGGGAGGAGAAAGACTCTCTTATAAACACCTTTATAAATCTGTTTCATAAAATTCACTTAAGAGGGACACAGGTGTGTTGAGAGAATCTCCAACAACCCTCCTTCCTTTTTCGGTCTGTAAGACATAAAGAGTATATAAAGAAACCTATCTTAAAGACTTCGACTATTGTCTTAAGTTCGAGTTCTCAGGTAGAGGAAATTGAAATTTATTTGGTTTGTCCCCGAACCCTGATAGTCAAGAAATTATACGTTTCTGTTTTTATAGTATCGATTAAGAAAATTGATGAGTTTATTAAGGGGTGAAGTAAAGTAAGTTTTGGTATAATGGTTGGTAGTCAGTGCGAAGACCTAGGTAAGAGGTATCTCTTTTTATAGGGGTGTTTTTTTGGACGGGTGGTAACAAGTATTGTAACAGACACAAGAAACAGTGTTTGTGTCTGACCTTTGTTGAATTAGGGAAAGGTATCCATCTACCACTTCGTGTGACACCATACAGTTCTGGCACTTTAAAGATGAGTCGTTTTTTTTTTTTCTTTTGTAATAACCATGTGATCCTAAATCTACCCAGAGTCCCTGTAAAATGACTCACTTTTTTGAGTTAGAGTTTTATAGGGTATAACATACTGAAGAAAAGTAAATATTACATTATCAAGCCGTTGTGGGGATGAACAGGTCTCGAATTCCGAACCGGAAGGTTACGTCCCTCACACCCATACTAGGGACCAACCTCTCGAATCTAGGGTGTACGGAGTACCGGCTTTTGAGTTTCGTTTTGTCTTCGTCATAACATTGTTTAAGTTATTTCTGAAAAATTTACCAGGTGTAAAAATTTTTTAGAGAATTTTTTATATTGTCAACTTTTCGCTGTTTGAGGTAGAGGTATTTCTACCTTTTCTCCAAGTACCAACGGTTCCTAATCTTTACCACCATTTCCCATCACCCCTTTTCTCCCTCTCCAGACACCCCTAGACACTCAAAACATTCACTTGTACACTCTACGTAAAGCGTTTCCTTCTTTTGTTACCCTCAAAGAGGATTTCCTTTAGCAGAGAGAACTTTACTCATATAAGTCAAGAGAACTTAAAGTCACGTTAGGGACTTACTAGGGAAAAGAGTAGTTGATCGAGACTAATTAGCTGGCATTTGTTCCCGTTGTCGGTTACTTAGTCAGGACTATCCGACAGGACTTTAATTTACCTTTTGTTTCCTTAACCCTCTCCACTAGTAGTACTGTCACCTCTATTCTCCCTCCGAAATGACTCGGTGTTCGGGCCCTCTCCAGAGACTTGAAGACCATCGAAAGTCCCCCGGAGAAAAAGGAAATACATCGTAATGTCGATGTATGTAACATTTGATTTATTTAACATTTCAAGTGCACCTGAAAAGTCGAACCGAGGAGACCTCAGGTGTACTGTCACTACCTGGTTGGCACTGTAGTGCAAGACATGGGAGACGTCTTGTTATACACTGCACCTCGTGTATCCGAATGGATGATCGTTGTCGTCCGAAAAAAAAAAGAAAAGATAAAGGTATAAGAAAGGGTAATACCAAACGATGTTCTATAACTTATATCAAGGGTCACGATATGTCTTTCTGGAACAAGAAATAGGTAGGATATATGTTATCAAACGTAGACGATTAGGGTTTGAGGGTCAGGAAGTGGAGGGGACGGGAAGGAGGGAAACCCGTTACTGTAGACAAAAGATACAAACACTCGGACAAAGACAAAGTATCTATTCAAGTAAACCCAGTGTAAAATCTAAGGTGTATATTCACTCTCGTATTCACAAACAGAAGGAGAAAGACTGAAAGAAGTGAATCATACTGTTGGACATCCAGGTGGGTACCTTGACGTTTCCGTAATGGAGTAAGATAACATACCGACTCATCATAAGGTAACATATATACACGGAGTCGAAGAAATAAGTAGGTAGTCACCTGTAAAGCCAACGAAGGTACGGAGTCGATAACATTTGTCACGACGATACTTTTCTGGGACCATGACCTTTCCTAACTCCTGTCCTCCTCTTCCCCTGCTGTCTCCTACTCTACCAACCCACCGTAGTAGCTGAGTTACCCGTGTTCAAACTCGTTTGAGACCTCGTATCACTTCTTATTCCTTCGGACCGTCCGACGACAGGTAACCCACCGTCTCTCAGTCCATGTTGACTCTTTGACTTGTTGTACTTGTATTCCCCTTGTCGTTCAAAATCTCAAATCCTAAGGAAAGGTGGGGAGGTGTGTACAGGTGAGTGAGACATTTCGTCAAAACGAAAACGAAAAACCACCTGGTCGACGAACAGGTAGTACAGCAAACGTAGATAGTCAAGGAGTAGGGTACAGAGGGACAGGTTTTGCGGGGAAATAAAAATGTGTGAGACTTTGAATAATTTGTAGTAATGTTTAATTTAGAAAAAAAGAGTCTCTTTTACTAAATTTTAGTATACCTGGGTACTTTAGTTTCAACCTAAGGTTTATTCAATCTCAAAATTTTTTATTTATTTTCACTCTTTCAGGACAACTCGAACCAACAGGGGAATGTCCCTGTAAGAGAACTCAAAACTTTAAAAAAAAATTACATTTTTTTTCTTTTTCTAAAGGAAAAAGAGATATTTTCGAAACTAGTGTTCGGTGCGTAAGATAACTTGTTGGTTTCACTTAACTAAACATGAAAAGATCCGAGGGATAGTTTCTAGTAGTTTGTTATAACCTTTTTGTCAGGACGACTAGGAACTTGTTGTACCTCCACTCCCCTTGAATCGGAGGAGGGTCACCTTTTAGGTACTTATTAAATATCAGATATTAGACGACAGACGGTGCAAAGGAGGGATGCATCATAAGTTGGAGGTGTCTAAGTTGGTTGGAACCTGACGTATCGTAACGTTATAAAGGATAACTTTTTATAGTGGTACATTGTTAAGTTTTGACAAAACAAATTCCCAGTTGACAGATATCTAAAGACAAAATTACATTAGAAAAAGAGACAAGAGTAGGAGTTACATATAGGTCTAATTTCTTTCTGTGAGATGAACAGGGTGTGAAACTTTTATGTTAAAGTATCGCCCAAGTGTAAAATCATGTGGAAAATACCGAAAACGTCCGTGGACAAATTCTTCGACAAGAAGGTAAACATGGTTCATATAAAAATTTTCAAGAATAATTCTCGAAGATGGGTACGACTTCTTTGACTTTCACTGGTTTTAGAAAGTCCTTCTTTAGGAGTTGCAGTCTCTGTTCTTTTAGTGTGAGGAGAAATTGTCGCAACATACGTTTCGTACGTCCTGAAAGTCGTCTAGTGCTGACGAAAGAAACCGTCCTTAAATCTCCGATTTACTTTAAACAGTTTTACATGTGGACGAATAAACGACTTATACGTCCCTCAACTCGTTTCAGATCAAGTACAAATCTGTTCTATGTTTCTTTATAGAAAGTGAAAATCTAAACGTACCGAAGTAATTTAAGAAGTACCTTTAGTTCTTTTGTGACGCTTTGAGTTAAAAGAGTTTAATTTAATGGATTCTCCATACCGAAGGAACCACCAAGTCTACCGTTTCTTAGAGGGACGTACGCTCTCTGGACCCAAGCTAGGGACCCAACCTTTCTAGGGGACGTCTTCCCTTACCGTTGGGTAAGGTCACAAGAACGGACCTCTTAGGGTACCTGTCTCGTCAGACCACCCACTGTCAGGTACCCCAGCGTCTCTCAGTCTGTGCTGACTCACTGATTGTGATGACGATGATGATGTCGACTCTCCAGTACCTTTGTTTAAAAACAACAAGGACATTAACTTGTGTAGGGAACTATCTGACACCCTGCACGCTAGTTGTCATTCTTGACGACCTTAGTCGAGATATCTATTCCCCGGTTTCGTAGACGATAGTTGTGAGGGTAAACAAACGGGTATCTTGTAAAATCAACGTCAAAGATTTTGTCCTTGACATTGACGAATGCAAGGATCTCGTTACTTCCTTTCCCATACTGTTACGTACAAACACACCCCACCAGTGATAAAGGTTTACTTGTGACCACAGAAAGATCCTCCGTGTCAATGGAAACAACTAACTCTTCCTAAACGGTCTGAATACTCTAAATAATGGGGTAGAAGAGAGGTAGTACGGGTTAGGGGTTAATAAAAGACGTATGACACTTCATACCAGAAACTAATAAATGGAGGAATTGTAACAAAATACGTAGGTAAAAAAAGGGGAAATTTATTAGGTCTGAAAGAACCACTACAGACCCATTACAATCACAACTATGACGTTAGTAAGAGTACAAATAACAATCCTGGTTTGACCTCGGTCCTGTCCGAGATTCCCCGTCCGATCCGGACTCCAAATCAGAGATCCTTTCGACTCCGTGACCCTTGAGTGTCCGTCACATCGAGCTGGTTAGTCTTTTTTTAGGGGCATCGGGGGGTGGGCGCGGTCTGGACTCGGTTAGGTCTATCCCTACGCTCCGAATTTTCAGGGCGCACGGATGCCAAATTGTTTAGTCGATACGACAATGTCCTTGTTTCTTGGTAGACATATTTTCATCTACACTAAGTCTCGAGCCCCTTTCAAATGACCTACACCCTGAAAATCACACTTTGACCCTTTTGGAACCCACTTAACCCCACCGACCAATAGGAACCTCTATGCTCTACAGTCTCTAGGCGTGTTAAGTGTAGTCTGGATCTACTCTTTATCTAACGATGACACGATTCAGTGACTCTTAAGTCCCGTGTGGATACCCTGTCTACCCCAGGGATGACCCTGTCTTATTTGGTTTATGGAGAAAGGTGACGGAAAGAGTTTCGGTTCGGTTGATACTTTGACCGTCCTGGGATGTCCCGAGGTCCCGTGGAAAGACACAGGGGACAAAGAACCAATGTCCTTTACCCGAAGTAAGTCGGAGGATCTAGAAAGGACTTAAGGTCGTCCGTTCAAGTTCGTCAATGGTTAATCCCTTCCCTACCCTACGTCTCTGTTCTCTCCTCTTTATTATCCCGTGGGATCCCCGTCCTAGGACCAAGGGGACTCCCTAAGTGTATTGTCATAGAAACTCAACAAAACGTCTATGACTTTGGGGGTGGTCCATCCTCTCAATTGACATACGACAAGTACTCGTGTATCTGGGATCTTCTCAACCCTCGGTTTTCAACTGCTATAACTGAGGGCTAATGGATTGGTAGTTGGTTAGTCTCTTACAAGTGTTCGACTGGTACGGGAGAAACTTGGTAATGACATTTTGAGGATGATGATGGAGGTCCAGTCCTGTGTGTCAAAACTCCCGTAATCGGACGAAACGAACCGTTTTGTTCTTTTCAATAAAAAAAAGATGGAGTGGGTTTTGAGAAGAGACTCTAAATTAAACCACAGTCCCATTTCTCCGGTCTAAGTCGAAGTTCGTCGGACACATCTGTACTAATAATAAATCTGTGTGTTAGGTTCTCTTTTTTTTTTTTTCTGAAGTACAAATTCGGTCTTCCACGACACCTCCTTCCTTTCAAATTCTAGAGTGTGAAATTTCATCAGCCTATAGTAGGTTCACGGTACGGAGGGTCGGGCTCCCTCTTTACTTCAATGGACCCGAAGGACACTACCTAATACGTGGGGTCCTATTCGTCCAGATTATTTAGTCCTCCTTGAAAATGGTTTCCACCGACAGGACACTTAATTTCGTCTCGAGTGTCAGACTGTAAAGTGTGTAGAATTTAATTCATATTACCCGAGAAGAAACCAGCAGATGTGTTATCTATTACACTTTGTCATCTGGACTTTACCCAAAATCCTTACTAGATTAAGATTAAGGACATTAAATTAAGTTTGTAAATAGCTCGCCGAAAACACAAGGTCTCTGACAATCTTCTAAATCTCCATTTGCTACGTGGCAGAGAGACGAGGTCCGCACACACACACACACACACACACACACACACACACACACACACACATACTTTCACTTTAAGTGTACAGTATTTTAATTAATAATTACTGGAAGTTCACTTATTAACTCACTGAAAATCATATAAGTGTACAACATACTGGTTGTGGAGATGTGCTAAAATTCTCTGAAAGTGGTGGGAATTTTCCGTTAGGATGTGGGTACTTTGTCAGTGAAGTGAAAGACGGAAGATGGGTCGGGTAGGGTACGTGATTAAATGAAGGACTGAATTACCTACAATATATAGACATAGCTTCGAACGCGATGAGAGACACGTTGTCTGATTATTTGGTTCTCTGTTCGACAATCCCGTTCCTTATCACTGAAGTAAGACTTTCGAGTTTCTGGTTCTTCTACCACCTGATTACAGGATTCCTTGGTAGAAGGGACTTAATCTTAAACCTGAAGAAAATATGATTTTCCCCTCCCTACATCGACTAATAACGTTTGAATAACCACGTCCTTAGGAAGAACGTCGACAAACCCATCTAGACTAATGGTACAAGGATATATGGAGGTTGTTCTATTTACGAGAAGAGACAAGACGTTAAAAAATAGAATATACTCTCCTTTCACAACATGAAAATTTCCAGTCTCGGGACTTTTATCCGAGAGGACATATAAAGTCCGAGATACGTTGTAAGAAAAGTTTTCCATGACTTGGTCGTACTGAGTCGTGTCCGTTGTCTCGTGTTTCCAATCTCGATCTCCTTATCTAGACTATACCTTAGTCTAAACAGACAATGTGTGTAAGACCTATAAAGTGTATTTGATATATTATACGTTGGAAGAACCGTATTACAAACACTCCAAGTAGGTATAATATGATACGTAATTTGTTTTTAAACATGTACTTACAAGTATCGTGACAATTGTGTTCAGTTTTTCATCTCTGGGGGATTTATAGGTAGTTGGCTACTAGTTTGTGTTGTGATGTAAGTATATTACTGTAAGGAAGTTCGTTGAATACAAAAGTCACTTTCCGCTAATGTATTTCTTTATTAAATCTATTTAAGTTTACCACAATTTGAATCAATTTGGGTCCTACGACGCCGTCCAACCTTCTCACTATTTATGTGGGATCCCCAAAACTCTAGTAAATCTTAGGAGACATTAAAGTTACTCTCTTCGTACCTTAATACAATTTCGTCTTTCGTTCAAAATTAGACTAAAAAAGAGGTCTCACCTTTGTAAAATTTATATAGAAATATACACACATATATATATATGTATATTAAAATAAATATAGAAATATAAAATTTAGAAGAAAATTACTAGTACAATGAGTTCATAGTTCACACTGAGACTAGTTCCTTCTCACCAGATTATTGGTTGATCATTTCAAGACACTCACCTCATCGTATTCAAAGTTTAGACCCTTATAAACACCATGTCTTTTTTAATAACATTTCTGCAGTCACGATGATACTTATATATAGTTTACATTTTATTCTACTTTAAACTGTGGAGAAGTGTATACACGTCTTAAGTGTGGAAACAATTATAATAATTGTATATTCTCAACATTGTTGAGTTTTTCTATGTATACATGTGTGTGTATATATCGAAACACATGTATATATACACATATATATATATGTCGTTACACTGATATCGATAATAATGACATGATACGTAAACTTAAAAAGAATAGTCCATATAAAAGTCACAAGAGTGGTACTTTCTCCTTTTTTGTTTTGTCATCGATACACTTCGTTACCCATATAGTTAGTCGAACTAACACTTCAAATAGATGGATAGACAGATTTGTAGTTCAACATGTGGAAATCGTATCCATTATAAATAACAGTTAAAATGGAGGCATTTGGTCTTTTCTAAATTTTCCCCTTCACTTACATATAATTTTTTTATTTTCGGTGAAATAAAAGACATAAATAATATAAAAGTAAAAGTAGACATTAGAAATAAGGTGTTTCACCACCGCTGTTATAAATTAATTTCAATCTCACAAGAGGTAGTCAAGGCCCAGACCCCTACCACCGAGACGGGACGTCCCCGAAGATCCCTTAACTCTCACTGGGGTCCAGGAGCCACGGCGTAAAAAGGAGAACCGATATCAGTGTCGCAGACATAGACGTAACGGGTCCGTAGAGGACCCGAAAGAGTGTCGGAGAAGATGTAGGGAGCGTCCACATTCTTCTACGAGTCTCTGAGGTAAGTGGTGTGTCTACCCTCCTTTCAGTCGATTACTTGGTACATCCGTAGTGGTGAGGCAACGAGGAACTACACAACCCCTGTGCTTGGTGAGACTTAGAACCGTGGGCGTCCCGGGGACTCTACGTGTTGTGTCTTCAGGAAACGAGAAACTGGGGGTTCGGTAGATAAAGACAGTACAGAATGAAATAGGAGACCCTAGCAGTCCCGGTGGCCCCCTCCTGTCCGCTCTCTCCCTCGTCTTTCGTCCAAAAAGAGTCCTTGTAAACGACGTCAAAGACAATAAGGTAATAAAAAGGTAAAAATGTTGGAATGGAAAGGACTCCAGTGCGTACGGAGGACCACACCGAATTTACTCTCCTTTTGGGGTACTACCCGATCTTTTTCTTTACTAGTCCTTGTCTGTCTTTATTCAATGATATAGTGGCACATTAAGGTAAAATTATTCGGTCTTTGTATCTCCCATATGCAAATAGACTATATATTTTATACTCCTGTAAAAGATAGGGTTCTCTTTCAATTCTCTGGCATTTCCTTTCGCCTGTGTACACTGATGTGCAAAAATTCGTAGACAAATAATTTTACGTAATATTTAATTCTCGTTTGTTTTGACCCCTTTATTAATATTAGATTTTGTCCCCAAAGGCGGAGGCTCTAGATTACGGACTACTCGACTCCACCTCGACTGTGTCATTGTCTTCATTGTACGTGTCATTTACATTACGGGAACTTAGTAGGACTTTGGTTTGTTGGTGGAACCAGGTACTTTTTTAACAGAGGGTGTTTTGGTCAGGGACCACGGTTTTTCAAACCTCTGACGACTAAATCTTCTGGTCCGTAAACGTAGAAATTATATGTTTCTTGTAAATATTTAGTTGATTATATTTACGTTTGTGAAATTATTTTTATCTGCTTCCTGTATTTCTTCGATTTAATCTTTGTATATAATCCTTTATATAGAAACTCTTTTAAATGATCTTCACTTTTAAGTTGTAGTCGTAATTATTGTTCGTGTATTTTTTTAGACCCTTTGCAACTACAGAATAAGTAGTGGTACCGGTTATTAAAAATTTATATTAGAAGAAACGACCCTCTTATAAAAGTTTACCCTGGAAAGTATCATATTCACTAAATTTTTTGTTAAAACGTCATACCTAAAAGTTTCAGAATGTCACCTCGTAAGATAAACTAGGGGCCAAAGTGTGGAACTACAAATAAAGTTCGTTTATTAGTCTCGACATTCTTGGTACCCCCGAAGAAACATTAAATTTCTCAAGGAGTAAAGTCTTTTTGACATTCGTCACTACCCCACGACCGATAATGTATGTGATTACCGTCAAAATGTATACCCTTGTCCAATATGATGTACCTCTCGAAGGTTTCACCGAGTCGTCATTTCTTAGACGGACGGTTACGTCCTCTACGTCCTCTCCACCCAAGCTAGGGACCCAGCCCTTCTAGGGGACCTCCTCCCGTACCGTTGAGTGAGGTCATGAGAACGAACCTCTTAGGGTACCTGTCTCCTCGGACCGCCCGATGTCGGGTACCCCAGCGTTTCTCAGTCTGTGCTGACTCACCGATTGAGATGATGACGATGATTCTCCCGACTCGTACGTGTATGCACATGAGCTATTCGACTTCAAAACAAATCGATAAGTCGATGAGACGGTAGTGTCGTCTAAATCACCTCTTCAGGACTACTTTTGTGACTACTACCACCACAACTACCACTATTTCTAGTACTGTTTTTATAGTATTTACGACTAATATTACTGTTATCACTGCTACGCCTACTGCCACCGTTGTTGCTAGTGTTCCCCTCTTTTTTTAATTTTGGTTATTCGACTGCACGGTGTCCATAACAATCGTAGTAAAATTTCCCTTTTACGTAGTCGCCCCCACCAATTACGAAAATAGATCGGTAGAAAAACTGTACACATTTGCATACATAATCTCATTCTGAATTTCAAAAGTACGTACTCCCGATTGTCACAAACAAATAAAGTCTTTCTCACTCGCAACAAACTTAACATAGAAACCGATTAGATATAAAAGTCTAAAAGAAAGAAAAAAAAAAAAAAAACCATTACTTTGACTAACTCGGTATAAAATAAAAATCTTCTCTTACCACCAAACCATCCGACCTACGTCAGGTCGGACCAGACTGTTGTTTCGACGACGAGGTCGACCCTACGGAGGTCCTGTGCCCCCGAGGGTCTGGGTCAGTTCGGGTCCTACACCAGGGTCGGGAGTCCGAGATACGGGAGTCGGGTCTCAGGGACGACTCGTAGGGTCCCTGCCCGGACCAAAGCTCCAGGAACGAGAGTCCGTTTAGGACACATAGGAAACGGCAAAAGACTTTATCCCTTTACAGTCTAAACAGGAATAAAGAACCCACACTCTCGAGGAACTTCAGAGATCGAAGTAAATTTCTTTTTATAATTGTTCCACTTAATAACTTCCGAGGACGTGTCTCGCCGTCTTCTAGTGTGATCCACTCCTGTAGTTTTACCTGAAGTTCACGTCGACGACGATTATGTTACGTCCAGTGACGGTCCAGGACCACGGAGTCACCATAGTTGTTTTATTCCAAAGGACCCTCTAGTCTCAATTTTATATATGTGTACCTCCCCTCAGTCGACCATTTTCGAGAAGTGAAACGTCAGTAGAGAGGTCCCGTCGGAGACACGAGTCCAACGTTTGACCGACGGGACTCCGGTCTGAACGGATTTCGTACAACATAAGTTAAAGAACCGGAAAGTTCCCGGTCAAGTCTTGTTCGTTTCTTTCGAACCTAGAGCATAATCGTTAAAATGGTAAACTGCCTCGTAGATGGTGTCCGTTCGGTAGGTCCCCTCTGTCTTAACTCGTATCTTAAACCTTCATGGGTCGTGTTTCTCCTCTCAATCTGAAACAAGTCGGTTGAGATGCACACAATTACCCACGCTGAGAATCAGCGGTCGTTGTGTAAGTTGACTTTTGTAGTGGTACACATGGTTCCGTTTTCCCTTTTGTTCTTTTGATTGTTTGTTTTATTCAGACCGTCGGGTGAGGTCTTTACGGTCGGAGGTTCTGGAGACTAAGTTCATGGTGAAGTGGACGTGCGAGTAAATAAGTAAGTTGTTTGTCTCCACACCATTCGCATCCTCCACGACTGTCTACCTACACCCGTTGTCCTCCTGTCTTCCCCTCTACTAGACACGGTGCAGTAGGTACCTTACAAGACTCTTATCCCTCCTTCCACCCCCCACTCACACTGGGGGGTTTTTTCCATACCCTTACTCTTCCGTCTTCTTCCTCTACCGAATGTAACTTCAGGGACTTATAATTTCCCCTCTGGAAGAGACATCGGGTCCTTAGTGTGTGTTGTGACACCCTACTCTGGTTGGATGTTTCGCCCTGTGGGTACAAAAGAGGGAAATCTGGTTGTGTCCAGTTTCATCTCAGACTTCTGGAGTCGACACGATTCTAAAGAGAGAGAGAGAGTCAATTTTAACAGGTCGACGGTATACGTACAACACACGTACACACACGTGCGAGTCAACACAGGTTGAGAAGAACTGTAGTACCTAACGTCGGGTGGTCCTAGGAGACAGATACCTTAAAGGGTCCGTTCTTAGGATCTCACCCGACGGTAAAGGAAGAGGTCCCCTAGAAGGGTTGGGTCCCTAGGTTGGGTGCAGAGGACGTAACCGTCCACCTAAGAAATGGTGATTTGGTGGTTCCTTCTGACATTTCACTTCACTTCAGCGAGTCAGCACAGACTGAGAAACGCTGGGGCACCTGACATCGGGTGGTCCGAGGAGGTGGGTACCCTAAGAGGTCCGTTCTTATGACCTCACCCAACGGTAAATCGGTGATTATATATATTTTTTATTGGTTGTTCCTGGATGACATGTCGTGTCCCTTGAGATGAGTCGTTTTCTTTATTCCCTTTATTTAGACTTT
Source organism: Capra ibex (assembly GCA_006410555.1). Taxonomy (NCBI): domain Eukaryota; kingdom Metazoa; phylum Chordata; class Mammalia; order Artiodactyla; family Bovidae; genus Capra; species Capra ibex. The sequence goes on along the minus strand of SJYO01018169.1, from coordinate 19,042,404 downwards.
TGTCATGTATCTACATGTAAAAATATATACATATACATATATATTCTTATATATATATTTGACCGTATATCTATATCTTATCTATTTGTTATTTCTGAATGACATATCGTATCCTTTGATATAAGTTATAAGACACTATTTGGTATTCCTTTTTCTTAGGTACATAGTGAAACGACATGTAGTCTTTCGTTGTGTTATAACGTTTAGTTATTATGAAGTTATTTTCACACGGTGTGTTTTTTTTAACAGGTCCATGTAGGTAATTAGTCTACTGAGAGACTATTCAAGGGTTCCGAGTTTTTTGATAGACTCGTCTTAGGTTCTCTACTGTGGAAGAGGACCTTCGACCATAGACGACGGTGGTTTCTTCTACGTTAATAAGTTTCTTTCCTGGGACCTCCACCACTCCAGGTGAACCGGTCCGAACGACTACTCACCCTCCGTCACTCACAGGACTCTGAGGAAGGAAACACGTTTTAGTCACGATTGTCGACTCAGAGAGACGAGAATGGAGAAAGATTTGGTGTCAGTGCTACGCGTCAAAAGAGGGGACACGGGTAGAAGGGACATCTCTAACCAACACGTTCTCCTTTTGACTTGAGTAAACAGTTTTATCCTCGGTCCGACCTTCGACCGGGAAGGGAGGGGACGGGTCCGATCTGAGTGACAGAGATCATCCCCTTGGCTGGTGTGTCGTCGAGTGGTAGGGGTACTGTTACAGATCCTAGGACCGACACCCCGGAAGACTCTCCACTAGTCCTTTCTCCTGTCCAGGGACTGACGACGGAAGTCTGTAAAGCACAGTCAATCCACTGTCAGTATTTTTTCTCTTCCGTCCAAGGGAGGTCAAGAGACCAGAGGGACTCGAGGCTGCTCGAAGGCCTTTATTGTCAGAATTAGGTCAAACCAAGTGCTGAAGTCTCTAAGTCTACACGGAGTTCAAGAAAGTGTCACCGACGGAAAGGGGAGGAGGGGTCTTGGTAACGAGTCTCCGACACCTACACTTTAACTGACTGGAGTAATAATAAAAATTAGAGGATTCGGTCCTTTTGTTTAATTTAACAAACTATAGGTAAGCTAACAAAACAGAGAGAATGAAGTCACCCACCCTAGGTAAGGGTCGTCTTCATCGGCGTAGGGTCCTGTCGACACAGAGACGAAAAGGGGTATAAAGACCTTTCGTATAAAGAGGTGCAGAATCGAAGTCACACTACATAATCCTGTGAAGCCAGGTGAATCTCGTTTGGTGGGAGCCGGGGGATGTGGTGACAAAGGATTGTGTATGTGACACGAACAGAAAGGGTCGTGAGCAGTAATAAGATTCAGAAATTGTTGGTGGTAGACGAAATAGGTACCATGAGAATCCTCTGGTCCGTCCTTACCTGTCCCAAAATAGAGACATCGGGGTGTGGACTCATTCGTGGTCCATGTTTTCTGGGAATTATATGTAGTTAACTTTGACACTTACTTAAAAAAAAATTCAACGTATAATCTGTAAGAATCCCTAGAGTCATTGGGAGGTGGTCTCTAAATAACAGTCGGTAGTAAAAGTGACCAACGTAATAGGGAGAGAAAAAACGTTAAGTTTCTTTCAGGAAGGGGATTATCGATGAATCAATCTCTTTGCAAAGTGACTTGGTCTTCCTTTCTTTAGAACTTGTTTTCTTTACCACTGCATCGAGGTGGTTGAAGACGAAGACCATGTGTCTGTGTTGAGTTTCAGTTCAAATGAAGTACCGGGTTTTACTGACGACCACGAGGTCAGTAGTTGGGTGTAAGATCTGTTTTCCTTCCTACCGTCCGTCCTCTTGGCTCACCTAAAGTGGAGATCGGACGAAGACAAAGTAAATGCCCCTGTAGGGTTTTGAGAATGTATTGTAAAGGTAGTAGGTCACGAATTATCGTCCCTTATGAATTAATGTTCTTTACAAACTACAAGCAACAAGTCAGTGATTCAGTACAGACTGAGAAAAACTGGAGTACCTGACATCGTGCGGTCCGAAGGGACAGGAAGTGACAGAGGTCATTAAACGAGTCTGAGTACAGGTAACTCAGTCACTACGGTAGACTGGTAGAGTAGGAGACAATGGGGGAAGAGGACGGAAGTTAGAAAACGTCGTAGTCCCAGGAAAAGTTGCTCATCCGAGAGGTGTAGTCGACCGGTTTCTACAATCCATATCACAATGGAACGTATACTGACTCAAAAAATAAGATTTTCTCTTTCTGACCCACTGATAGACCATCCGTCGTAAGAGGTGGAAGAGGAGAGACGAAGGACGTATAGTTTCTCGAAAGAACGGGATCCTAGATATGACTATGGACTGTTACTATACGTGGTCGCACTCTAGTCTCACCTCCTCTTTTCGGTTGACTTTCACATTCAAAGAGGTCGTTCGAGAGACGCCATTACGACGTCTGACACACGGAGGAAATGACCGTCAGGGTCAGGACGGACCACCAGGAGGGTCGTGTCGGGAAGGACAGTGAGACGAGGGCATGGGAGGAGTCGGGGAGTGGGGACACACGTCCTCTACTCGGTCGGAAAGACGAGGGTTAGGGATCCCAAAGAGACGGGTTGTGAAAAACAACAACAACAAAAAACCAACGATTCAGTACGGGTTGAGAAACGGTGGGACACCTGACATCGGACGGTCCGAGGAGACAGGTACCACAAAGGGTCCGTACCCTTACCCCTCGGTAAAGGAGGAGGTGCCCTGGAAGGGTTGGGTCCCTAGCTTCGACACAGAAGACGTGACGTCCGTCTAAGAAATAGTGACTCTGTGGTCCCTTCGGACGTGTTGTCAAATGTCCAACAGATAATTTAACAGGGGTCTAATAGGGTACAATGTACACGATGGATACAGATGGTCCTAGGACTTAGTGCATCGTTGACAAAGGTCGGGACTACAAGACTCACAAGTCCTTTGTGTCGACGAAGGGAAGTGTCTCGGTACGAGCTCCGTGATGTGACAGACACGTCTTTAATTGACTGAAGTTATAATAATCACTGCATCTTTACCATCCAGGTGATGACTTGCAACGACTGTTTCACTCCCGAGGTTGCTACAGTGTCAGTTACACGAGCGTCGTCCACCCTTAGAGTCCAGTGTATGAGCCTACGGTCCTTACATGCAAATATACAATATCCACCGGTATAGTGGTAAAGTTTCGGGGTGACACGACTCACGGCTTTTGGTTGAGAGAGAGACAGAGAAAAGATATTAACCTCATATTAACGAAATATTACCACACAATCAAAGACGATATGTTATTCCACTTAGTCGATATTCATATGTACATAGAGGTAGGAGAACTCGGAGGGAGGGTTGGGGGGTAGGGTGGGGAGATCCAGTGGTGGCTCGGGGCTCGACTCGAGGGACACGAGACGCCGTCGAGGGGTGATCGACAGATAAAGTGTGTACCGTCACATATTTACAGTTACGATGAGAAAGTCAGGTAGGGTGGGAGGGGAAGGGACGAGGGCACAGGTGTTAGGGAAGAGATGCAGACACAGAGATAAGGACGGGACGTTTATCCAAGTAGACATGGTAAAAAGATCTAAGGTATATATACATAATTATATGTCATAAACCGAAAGAGAAAGACTGAATTGAAGTGAGATATACTGTCTGAGATGTAAGTAAGTACGAACGTGCACCTCAGTGAAGGTTGAGTCACGCTGAGATACCTGACGTCGGGCGGTCCGGGAAGACAGGTACCCTAAGAGGTCCGTTCTTATGACCTCACTCAAGCTAGGGTATAGGTCCCTGACTTGAACACAGAGAATGTAGATGGACAAAACCGTCCGTCCAAGAAACGGTGATCGCGGTAGACCCTTCGGGGATGTAAGTTAGTGTAGTGATATTTACTGGAATCGTAGAGAGTTACGATTCTGAAGAGTCAGGCAAGTCACGGAGGTAGGAGGGGGGTAGGGGGTGGCAGAAGAAAAGGTATGGAAGGAGAAACCTTCGTTCGGTGGTACGCATAGGTCGTACTTTCTTTACCTTGCAATCCGAAGTGGAGGAACTCCTACATCATAGACGTATTTAATAAACCTTAGAGAACGAGTTCTCTGAACAAATACCAAAGGTGACTACATAAGTAAGTAAGTAAGTAAAAAACAATACTTATAGGACCTACAACCAAACGGAACTTGAAGTTACGAGACCACGTAGATTCTTTTGCGTGACTGAACGTCCAAAAAAGACTACACAGAATAACAGTCATGTCTTCACTACTGAAGGTTTGAGAACTGAGTAACCTCTTCAGGAGACAACCATAAAAAAAGTTCAAAATTTTGACTCCAACTAAGGTTCCTTGTCGATGATAGAAAACCTTTCCTTAGACTCTCGGAATATATGTCTCGTACCTACTTGGATAAACGTCCCGTCCTTATCTCTGTGTCTGCATCTCTTCCCTAACACCTGTGCCCTCGTCCCTTCCCCTCCCACCCTACCTGACTTTCTCATCGTAACTGTAAATATGTGACGGTACACACTTTATCTGTCGATCACCCCTCGACGGCGTCTCGTGTCCCTCGAGTCGAGCCCCGAGCCACCACTGGATCTCCCCACCCTACCCCCCAACCCTCCCTCCGAGTTCTCCTACCTCTATGTACATATGAATATCGACTAAGTGGAATAACATATCGTCTTTGATTGTGTGGTAATATTTCGTTAATATGAGGTTAATATCTTTTCTCTGTCTCTCTCTCAACCAAAAGCCGTGAGTCGTGTCACCCCGAAACTTTACCACTATACCGGTGGATATTGTATATTTGCATGTAAGGACCGTAGGCTCATACACTGGACTCTAAGGGTGGACGACGCTCGTGTAACTGACACTGTAGCAACCTCGGGAGTGAAACAGTCGTTGCAAGTCATCACCTGGATGGTAAAGATGCAGTGATTATTATAACTTCAGTCAATTAAAGACGTGTCTGTCTACGAATGGGACCACCGAGTTACCATTTCTTAGGTGGACGTTACGTCCTCTGTACCCAAGCTATGAACTCGGTTCTTCTAAGGTGTACGGTGTCTCGTTGTTTCAGTCACGTGGTGTTGATCATTCGGAGACGAGACGACGTCGACGACTTCGGGCGTACGGATCTCGAGCACGAGACGTCGTTCTCTTCGGTGTCGATACTCTTCGGGCACGTAATGTTGATCTCTCATCGGAGACGAGCGACGTTGATCTCGTTTCTGGTGCTTCGTTACTTCTGGGTCTTGTCGACTTTTATTTATTTATTCGACTATTAAAATTTTTCTCACTGTTCCCTACCTTCCTGTGAGGGGGGAAATGGGTTAGTGAACCGTTGAGACGGAGTACGTGACAACTAGCCCCAGTGTACCGCGGTGGTCTTAGTGCAGAGAGGTTCTCACTGAAGGGGGCACAAAGACTCCAATCTCGGTCCTATCATTTCATCCAACATAGACAAGACAGTGTGTTTCCCTAGGAGCGATCTTGTTGACAGGACGAAGGTTTCGTCCGATTTAACTTAGGCTTCCTTTAATAAAAGAGAGTGAACTCTCTAGTTCCAGACTCCTTCTAAAGATTCCACCGACTGAGTCGTTGAGTTGTTACAGTACTGACTAATTCTTAAAAAAGGTGGAGAAACGAGGTGAAGATTAGTTTAAGATTAAGGAGCTCAGGAGTCTTCTCCAGAGGATTACTGTCTCGGTACGTAAATAAAAAAGGAGATAGTGTGTACTCACATATCTGTACATCGACGTGGGACTTTGAACGGGCTAGGATGAGACACCTAGAACCGAAGTAAGACAAACTCGGTAGAATCCACTACGCAAGAATGGACCTGACCATTCTTAAAGGATCCCCTACTGTTCGGAATATGTTCTTCCTGGATTCAGACCTCGTCGTCGAGTTCCGTCGAAGAAGATTTAACACTCGTACAACTTCTGTCCCTCCGTGGAATTATTAAAGTCTCCTCACGATCTTCCTTTCCCCAACGGATCTACCTACCGTCCGTTGTTGTCACAGGTGATGTCCAGAACACGGACCAGGAGTCTTCTACGAGTCAACAATCTCCTACCCTTCTATTTAAGTAGTAGAGGAGAGTGACGAGTCGTAGGGAAAGGGGAAAGTGTAGACAGGAGGAGAAAACCAGACGAGTGAGCCGACAGGGAGTAAGTCCTGGATGAGAATAGACCGTCAGTCGAGTATTTCTGGACGCCCAATTGAGACTTCTCTAGTGAGACAGGTAGTTCGACCTCCTTATGTGAAGAGACCACGTCCTACCTTGTACCCTTCACCTGTCCAAGGACCGTCACGACTTTTGTACCGGTCACACACCGGGATACGAGTTTAACAGTGTCGATACTTGCCCCTTATTACACAAAGGTCCTCCTACTTCCCAACCTAAGACAGGATTGAGACTTTAGGTAAGGTCAAGGTGTATGACTAGAGTCCGATACTAAGTCTTCCCAGTACGTAGAAAGACACTGGGTCCCCTCGTAGTCGTCGTCACCCTTAATGAGTACTTATTTCTGTTTATGTTGGATCAGGTAATTTGGACGTTATTTCTGTTTTGTCGTTGTTTGGTCTTTGTCTGTCAAAAGATTCTTATGCGAAAACTTACCTAACACGTGTGTTCACACAACACCTACACACACGTTTTTATGTATCCTAAACTAATATACAACTCCTGAGAGTGTGAAATATCAAATTGGATAACGTTCATAAAACCTGTGTTTAAGTCAAACATTATTAGTCTTGAGAATTTATGGTTATAAGTACGTTCTGGATTCTAGGTACCAGATCACATTTATAATATTGGTATAATGACTTCGGACACTTCCTAGTAAAATACAATACATAGAATTATTTATCTTTTATTGTAAAACAAAACTTTTCTCTTTTTTTTTCGAACTTCCATAAAGAAAATGTTATATAGTAACAAGACGTGGTAAATAATCTTTACAGACAAGGATAGTAGTTTCTAAAAAGAACTTTACAAATACACGGGTGGAGTTTATAAATATCGTAAGTCCGAACTCTACTAAATAAAGATAAACGAAAATTAAAGGAGCACATTACAAAGTTTACTGTGGAGTTCAGCAATACTTACCAAATCTCGATTTAGTAACGAGGACTAACGGACGCAAACTGTTTCAATACTTTTGTCATATTTACACTTAATGGTTTCGTTGTCTTCGTATGTAAGTCTCGGACAAAGCATTAGATCACGGGCTTCTTACACATGGTGACCATTATCTAGTCCGTCCTACATAGTTCTAGTGAATCGACGACTCAGTACACCTCAAGTCTTTCGGTAGTTTCGACTGCCCATAGCTTATGAACCTTCTCAGTCATAACTGATCGGACCGGTAAAGAAAAATCGAAAGGCAAGTAACCTTCCGGACGTTTACACGTGGTCTTTTAAGTGGAGGGGCCGTACAGGTGTACGGACGGTATCTGTCTGGGAAGGATCTGACGTACAATATCAGTCTTTTTCAGTGGTGGAATCTTTTGATACAAGAGAAAGTAAACACTCAAAGAATAAGAGAAAAGTATTAGTCACCACAGAAACGGAGGTTTCATTGTGTACAGATAGTTCCCCTCCCCTTTTTTATGATAGCGAACGTACACCTTAGATTTTTTTACCATGTTTACTTGAATAAATGTTTGATCTTTATCTCAGTTTCTACATCTTGAACCCCATTGGTTGAACTCCAATGGTTCCCCCTTTCCTCCCCCGTCATTTGACCCTCTAACCCTAACTGTATTATGTGTGAGTCAAGTGAAGTCAAGTCAAGTCAGCGAGTCAGTACAGGCTAAGAAACGTTGAGGCACTTAGTGTTGTGTGGTCCGGAGGGGACAGGTAGTGGTTGAGGACCTCAAGTGAGTTTGAGTATATGTAGTTCAACCACTACGGTAGGTCGGTAGAGTAGGAGACAACAAGGGAAGAGGAAGACGGGGGTTAGGGAGGGTCGTAGTCTCAGAAAAGGTTACTCAGTTGAGAAGCGTACTCCACCGGTTTCATAGCCTCAAAGTCGAAATCGGAGTCCGGAAGGTTACTTGTGGGTCCTGACTAGAGGAAATCCTACCTGACCGACCTAGAGAAACATCAGGTTCCCTGAGTGTTCTCACAAGTGGTCGTGGTGTCTAGTTTTCGTAGTTAAGAAGTCGTGAGTCAAAAGAAGTGTCAGGTTGAGAGTGTAGGTATGTACTGGTGACCTTTTTGGTATCGGAACTGATCTGCCGAGGTTTTAGTGACGTCTACCACTAACGTCGGTACTTTAATTTTCTGCGAATGAGGAACCTTCTTTTCAATACTGGTTGGATCTATCATATAAGTTTTCGTCTTTGTAATGAAACGGTTGATTCCAGGCAGATCAGTTCCGACACCAAAAAGGACACCAGTACATACCTACACTCTCAACCTGACATTTCTTCCGACTCACGGCTTCTTAACTACGAAAACTTGACACCACAACCTCTTCTAAGGATTCTCAGGGAACCTGACGTTCCTCTAGGTTGGTCAGGTAAGACTTCCTCTAGTCGGAACCCTAAAGAAACCTTCCTTACTACGATTTCGACTTTGAGGTCATGAAACCGGTGGAGTACACTTCTCAACTGAGTAACCTTTTCTGAGACTACGACCCTCTCTAACCCCCGTCCTCCTCCTCCCCTACTGGTTTCCTACTCTACCGACCTACCGTAGTGCCTGAGCTACCTGCACTCAGACTCACTTGAGGCCCTCTACCACTACTTGTCCCTCCGGACCACACGACGCTAAGTGCCCCAGCGTCTCAGCCTGTGCTGACTCGCTCACTTGACTTGACTGATCTGCCTTGAAACAACTGTTTCATTACAGAGACGAAAACTTACACGACAGATCCAACGAGTATTGAAAAGAAGGGTCCTCATTCGCAGAAGATTAAAGTACCGACGTCAGTGGTAGACGTCACTAAAACCTCGGGGGGTTTTATTTCAGACTGTGACAAAGGTGACAAAGGGGTAGATAAACGGTACTTCACTACTCTGGTCTACGGTACTAGAAGCAAAAGACTTACAACTCGAAATTCGGTTGTAAAAGCGAGAGGAGAAAGTGAAAGTAGTTCTCCGAAAAATCAAGGAGAAGTGAAAGACGGTATTCCCACCACAGTAGACGTATAGACTCCAATAACTATAAAGAGGGTCGTTAGAACTAAGGTCGAACACGAAGAAGGTCGGGTCGCAAAGAGTACTACATGAGACGTATCCTCAATTTGTTCGTCCCACTGCTATTATATGTGATGACATATAGTTTACCGAAGAGACCACCGAGTCACCATTTCTTAGATGGACGGTCATGTCCTCTGTGTTCTCTAAGTCCAAGTCAAGAACCCAGTCCCTCTACGGGACCTCTTCCTTTACCGTTGGGTGAGGTCATAAGGACGGACCTCTTAGGTCACCTGTCTCCTGGGACCGTCCGACGTCAGGTACCCCACGAGTAACTCGTTGACTCGTGCATGTGTATATAGTTTCTCTATTTATTCTTGGATGGAGGACCTATCGTGTCCCTTGAGAGATTATTGGACGTACCTTTTTCTTAGACTTTTCTCACCCATATACATACGGATATTGACTAAGTGAAACGACATGTAGACTTTAATTGGGTTGTAACATTTAGTTGATATACGGTTATTTTTAATTAAATTTTTTCTTTGTTTTTGTCACCTATCTTTATAATGTTCAAGACATTTATTTTATATACGGACCTTTTATAAGTTCTGGAGTCATGTAACACCCAATAGAACAGAAACTACCTGTCTTGTACAGTAAAGGAACAACGAAGTAAACTATTATTGGGTCTCTATTTTTTTTATTATTCCCCTGTAGATACACCGTAAAATATTCGACTGATGATAGTTTCCTCATTCAGATCAAAACTCTGTCATATAACACGACAGGACACTCTGTCGTCTTTTCGAACCCCTCTCTACTTGAACTGGGGTTAAGAAAAATAAACCGAGATCTCTCGAAAAGGATCTTAGGAGAGACTGAAAACGGCGAGGTAACCATCAAGACCTGTTCTAAGTACAATATTTTAAAGGATACTTCTCCGTACACAGAAGGGGTTTACGTAAGCTTGATTAACTTAGAGTGTAAGACCGTGGACCCTAGGACTATCCAATTAGGAACATTACAATCTCTGAGTCGTGGGACTTTATATGTTTGACAGAAATTAGAATAACCATCATAAAATTTCTCGATTTCTTTATATTGGTATCAGAAGTATTAGAACTCTTCTTTTAATATTTTACTATACAACACACTTCCTAAGTAAGTAGTACGTCATTTTTAAATAAGTCGTGGACGATTTATTGGTACAGGAAGGACCGTGTCCAGGTGCCGGTACTTGGTTTGTCTGTTCCAGGTACGACGGGAGTACCACAACTGAAGAAGGACCAAAAACCCGACCCTCATCCCCTTTCTACTGTCTTCACCCCCCTGGTCACTCTTCTGACACCGTTATTAAGACTAATTCAAGTCTTACATCCATTAAGTAAAGATCTATATAAAACTTCAATTTCGTCACCATAAAAGACTACCTGATCTTCACTTCACTTCAGCGAGTAAGCACAGGCCGAGAAACACTGGGGCACCTGGTATCGGATAGTCCGAGGAGGCAGGTACCTTAAAAGGTCCGTTCTCACGACCTCACCTAACGGTAAAGGAAGAGGTCCCCTAGAAGGGCTGGGTCCTTAACTTGGGCCCAGAGGGCGTAACGTCCGTCTGCGAAATGGCAGACTCGGTGGTCCCTTCGATCTCCACCCCACGTTTGGTTACTTCCTTAGTTTCTACTTAGTGTCTTGAACTCCCAGGTGACTTATTTACGCCATAGTATGCACTCAACATTTTCTGGTAAGACCCTCGTCTACTTTCCTACCCACAAATCAAACCTCGTATAACTTAAAGTCTGTGTACTGTCCATATACTCACCTCTACGGGTCCTCAGATGACTTCTGGGACTTATATAGAGAAACTATCTACTGTAATATGATAGTTGTCGGTTGTAAATAACTCATGAATCATATGTACGTAGTTCGAATATGGTTCATGAAATCGTTGGATATTCCAGTAATTATAGTGAGAAGGGTAAAAAAATCTACTCTTTTGACTTTAAATTTTTCAGATTTACGGGAAGAACTCCTACTATCGTAGATAAGTAGGTAATATTCTTACGTTCTTGTATTATGGGAGCACTGAGTGTCTTAATAGTAGTTCTAACTCACCGGTTACGTTTTGCCAATCGTATCAAGAACTCTAAATTATGTCTGAAGTATTTTTCTCCTCCTGAAGTATTATTTATGATCCTAGTCGGTGTGACTGTCATGGATCAAACTACGAATTGTACGATGAAAAGGGATTTTTCCCCTTTCGTACTGTGAGTGAGGGATTAGTTCGCTAGCAGAGTTTCTTCTGGGAATACGTACTTGAACCGAAGGTCTTGGTCACTGGGAAACACGGTCGAGTCGAGAAGGAAGATAGGTCGATGGTTGGACTGTGGTTAGGGATTCGAGGGACTTTCAGAAAAAGAAGACAAATGTTGGCCTGAATGAGAACATTGATAAGGTAGTAAAAAGGAGAAAATTAGGGTATGGACTCCAGAAATAAGGGTAACAAGGGGGTAAAGGACGGACACTTTGAACTGTGACTTATACCAGGGTGTTCTCGTAATTTCTCGACATAGATCTCCCTTAAACTATTTTGTTAGGTTCACAATCGGTCCATACCTTCCATTCTGTCGTACATAACAAACTAGCCGCAGGAAGGGTACCATTACCCTGTATCTAAGGGACCCTTCGGAGAAGAAAAGGTGTAATTCAGAAACGAAAAACCCTTCCTTGGGACTGGAAGACCAGTATTCGGGTTTCAAGGCGGTTAGTTACGTAAGTAAGGGGTTGGTAGGCATTACTAACCAGAGCCGTAGTAGTACACTGGGTTCTACCCGGTTACTCTGAGTTGAATAACACAATGGATTGATAAAACCATCCTAGACGTTGAATCTCTAAACCCCATCTCTTTAGACTCATCTAAACCACGACCGTACAGATTAATCCACCCGTACAGAGAATACGGGTACTTAAAGAAATTACGTGGACGACTACCATAAACACAGAATCAAAATAATAAAATGAAATACAAAAACTGAACTCCGTGTCCTCTTAGAATCAAGGGACTGGTCCCCAACTTGGACCCGGGGGACGTCATCTTCGTTCCACAAAATTGGTGACCTGGTGGTCCCTTCAGGGACGTAGAATCAAAATTAACAGATCAGGGTTTCCGTGAAGGTCTGGAATTATGATTAATGGGTTCATACTTAGGGGGAAAACCCATTAACCGTATAGTTAACGAGGACGAACCCTAACAAAAACGGGTTGTGAAATGTAATAAATGGTTACGGTTTATTTTTTATAGCAAAAGTAATTCATTGGCAAGAAACTCCACGACGAGTGTCGTGTAATTGTATTCCCACTTAAAATCTAAATCTTGAGTATTTACGGTTGTTCGCTACTGGATCAATTCGCTCGGTAGAGGGGGGTGCTTACTTTTTGATAAGTTATTGGTATTTACGTCGTGTCGTCTATTCGAGGGTATTTACTTTAGTAAGAATTCTCTCTGTTAACCTACCTTTCTACAAGTTTCGAAAACAACATTTTCCCCCCTAAAAGTTCCGTAAACTTATGAGCGGTCCCCTTTCGTTAGTCGAAGGTCCATTTTACGCAGTATCTTACGTTGTTATTCGAGGTCTTAGTTCGACAGTGACCGAACAAATTACTCTTTCCCCAGTAAATCTCGGGTGTAGGTGTGATGACTTTCACATTTTATGACATCTTAGTCCTCGTTACTAAATCACGTACTCGCTCTTTACCTTATCACGTACTTTCTCACAAACCACCCAAACTTAGAACCGAGACCCTGTCCGACCTTGGACTCTGGTAAACGATGTCACGAACGTGTCTCTTTTTCAGAAGAACTCGTTGTTTTATGTTTCTATGACATTCCTGGTTTTTATTGACCTACGTACACGTCAACCCCGTTTAAAACCTACTGTTCTATGTTGTCCTCGTTTTTGGGTTGACAGTGAAACCTTCTCGGTCCTCGTTTTCGACCCATGAAGCGTACGGGAGACGAGTATCGTGGTCGTTTCTGCCCACCCCGGTTTGGTCGATTCGGGAACCAGTTGGTGACCTCTCTGGGGAAGATGGGAGTGGGTACGTTCGTCCCCTTGGATAATGAACAAGAGAGTGGGATGAGACGACGTCGTCCTCGGGGTCATTTTGGAACAGACTTAAAGAACAGACAGGAGAATAGTTAAAGATAACTAATTCCTCCGGTTCTTGAGATTAGGTATTGTCGATAAGGTAGATAAAAAAGACACTGGAAACCATTTTGAGAAAGGGTAAGATATAAAATCAAGGAGTGGACACTTCACCCTGTTATTACTAGGGATTTAAGTCTCCGAGTACACTCCTAATTTATTCGATTATACTAATTATGTTTCACGAACCCTGTCATCCGTGTGCACACCCACAACCGACAAGGACAGGTGTGAGACCCGACACGTGGTTGATTGAAGAGGCATAGGGGATGATTTCCTCCGGAGACTCCATCCGTCGACGAAACCCAAATATCAATACAAGTGTCACGGTACCTACAACACCGGGTCTTGACTAGGAGATATTTATAGACAATTTAAGTACTTAAAACCTTGAAACTCTTTCGATTGTGAAATCCAACGTAATTCATAGTTATCAAATAAAGTCTTTCGACAGTATATGGATCTTCCAAAGGACTTAAAGTGTGTACTGGAACCGGTTCAGTGAAGGGAAGGTCTGAATAAAGAGTAGAAGGAACCTATTTGGACTTCCAGAAAAATCCATCCGATTGTTTGTTCGATAAAGGACGACCTCAGATCACCAAGAGTTCCGACCCCGTATAATCTTAATGGACCGCTGACAGATTTTGTCATGACGAAGGTCGATGTCGTTGTTCGACATGCCAAGGTTGACACATCATAAACCCTTTTTCATTTTGATGTCTTTATCATTTTTTTTTTTTTTTTTTTTTTTTTTTTTAGTCACCAAAGGTCCCTGGACCCTCCTTTCTCCCTACTTGTCCTTGTTGTGTCTCCTAAAAGTGTCGTCACTTTAGTTAACCATACTATCACGTTACCACCCATGTTCTATGATACACAAACAGTTTTGGGTATCTGGAAATATTGTGTTTGTCACTTTAGATGACCTTTGGTACCTGAGACCAATTATTATTACAGAGGTATAGTCGAGACGTTATCATTGTTTATATGGTGTGAGTACGTTCTACAATCATTGTCCCCTTTAACGTAGCCCCACGACACGACACGATTCAGAGAAGCCAGTACAGGTTGAGAAACTCGGACGACCCGAGGAGACAGGTACCCCAAAAGGTCCGTTCTAATGACCTCACCCAACGGTACGGGAAGAGGTCCCCTAGAGGGACTGGGTCCCTACTTTGGGGCGTAGAGAATGCAGAGGACGAAACCGTCCGTCTAAGAAATGTGATCGTGGTGGGCCTTTTGGTATATCTCTGTGATATACCATCACCACGGGTTAGAAAAACCACGATACCTAACTAAAGTACCTTCTGTCAAGAAGGTGTGTGTTCCCCATACCAAAGCCCTACTGAGTTCGTGTAATGTAAATAACACGTGGAACCACCACGAGTGAGCGAGTCGACACAGACTAAGAAACGATGAGGTACCTGACATCGGACGTTCCGAGGAGACAGGTACCCTAAAGGGTCCGTTCATCGAACGGTAAAGGAAGAGGTCCCCTAGAAGGGTTGGGTCCTTAGTTTGACCGTAGACGACGGAGATGACGTGACCGTTCGGCTGAGAAATGGTGACTCGGTGGACTCTTAGGGTAACACGTCAAATAAAAATTAGATTACGACGTCGACTAGACTGTCCTCCATAGTCCCGGACCTACAATCCCCGGGAACGAGATACCCTTGAGACGTAAAAGGGACGTCAAGAAGACACTCGAGTTTTGGTGAGAGGTTAAGTTAGATGATTTAAATTTTTTATAACTAAGGGAGTGTGACGACGGTCTCTAACCAAACCCCACTTCGACCCTGGTGACATGAAATTTCTAAGAGGGTAGTAAGATTACGTGTCACTACGACTCTTGATGAATAGTCCTTCCTTGCCAGACGTCCCTAACTACTACATCAAATTCTCCCATAGACTGACATCACATTGGTAGGGTCTGTGAGACTCAGATTTGGCATTACACAGGAATGAACAAGTAAAGAGAAAACTCACCCAACACATAATGAGTCTCGATCGACCCACGTTGAATTTGAGACTGGGCAGTAAAGGGATTAATCTGACACTCAAGGACCTTCCGTCACTCCGTGTATACACAATGAACACCAGGGACGTCAAAGACCGGTCACGAGTCTCCCTCTTCCAGTGTCATGAGTGGACCACTAACCAAACCATCTCAACCTACTATATTTTCTCTGTGTACTGAGAGAAAGTTGTATAGAACTGTATCTTACTTGTTACCTGGGTTGGTGTAGTCCCGACCAAAGGAGTTCCTAGGTTCTACACTGACGTTAAGAGGAAAAACTTTAAGTATTTTGGGTGACTCGAAAACAGAAAGTTTATACTAAAGAAAGTGTAGAGGTCTCACCGTTTCCCCTTTTTGAGTCAGGGTCTCGACACGTGCAAAGGGAATAGACTATAAAAGTCTTTTCGTACGGGGTGTAATTAAACGTCCTCCTTTAACTTTTTACGTAGAAAAAGTCGAGTTCCCTACTAGAAATCCTCATATCCTCTTAGAAATTGATTAATCTCTCCCTACTCGTATAAGTTTCCCCAGGACTTCTGTTTTGTAGGTCGGGTCGAGACTACCTTAGAACGTCACACATTTAACTATCAACAACCCTAGTCGACCCCTTTCTCTATGAACTGGTGGAACTGTAAAGACATTAACTTACATCTCACTCTACCTCCGTCCCCTACTATCAGGTCTCACAGGTGCTACAAAAGAACGGTCAACTCTGTTAAGTTATAGAAAGGACCGTTGACGTCCTAGACTACACTTAAATGGTGAAATATCTGTTCACTTCTCCTGACCAGAAACTCTCTGAGTGCATCAGTGGTTTTGTCTTTCCACGGGAGACGATGGGTTTATCCAGACGAATTACACTACACCGTCGGATCTACCCTTCCTTTAAACTCCCTCTTACCTATGTACATATACATACCGACCCAGGGAAACGACAGATGGACTTTGATAGTACTGTAACAATTAACCGATATAAGGTTATGTTTTATTTTTGAAATTTTTTTTTTTTTCGTTTTCTTTCTATAGGATTGAGACCTTTACGTTTAGATAAAGTTCACGATAGGTCTGTTTATGCACCCCGTGTATCAAGTTGAGGTCCTTCTACGGAGTTGGAAGAGAAACCTACTTTACTCTATCTTTGTGTGGGTGTACTGACTCTAGAGAAGTCGGGTCTGTGTCCGTCCGCGATCCCTCCCATCTTCGGGGCATAAAGACCGGTCCTCTCTTCACTAGGCAAGTTGGAGTGGGTGACCTCTCGTCTTTATATTTTATTCCGTAGACTCCTGTATCTCGAACCGACGGACATGGTAAACCTCTTCTTTCTAAGGTTGAGATCAGATACCAAAGAGACCGTCTCCCGTGGCTACCATTTTTACCGACGTATTTACTTAGTAAATTTCACACGTAAACTTAACACAGGTTCCACTTTTCAAAGAAACAAGACCCACTTCGTATCACAAGTTGACGGTCGTCTATTGGACTTTTTATTCTTTTAGACGTAGATGTAAAATAATTGTTGACTACTTAGATGCAATAAGTAGGTAAACTAGGTGTGAAATGTCTTCCCGTTCGGACGTAAATCTCTGGTTCGGTACCCAGTGTTTTTTTATACAGACAGTTTAAATTCCTGTTATCATCCTCCGTTTTTTCTTCGTTTCTTTTAAGAGTCTTATTATCTCTAAAAAAAAAAGTCTAACAGAACGGGTGTATTATCCGACTAATCCCAAAAGGGTTCGTGGAGTCTTCCACATTTTATAAATATTAATACTTCACACACTAGAAATTCACAATATACTTCCGGAAGGAACCCCGTGAAGATAAGAGATAGAAACTTAAACGAAAGTGGGTCAAAACGTTCCTTTAGTTTGGTCAGTTAGGATTTCCTTTAGTTGGGACTTATGAGTAACCTACCTGACTACGACTGCGAGGGTATAAAACCAGTGGATTATACTTTTCGATTGGGCAACCTTTTCTGGGACTACGACTCTGTCTAACTTCCGTTCTCCTCTTTCCTCATCGTCTGCTACTCTACGAATCTCTCGTAGTGACTGAATTATCTGTACTGAAACTCGTTTGAGACCCTCTACCACTTTCCGTCCCTTCGGACCGCACTACGTCAGGTTCCCCAACGTCTCAGTCCGTGCTGACTCGCTGATTTGTTCAAGAAGATTGGCACCAACTAAATCTCCAAGAATGGGTGTGCATACACGTGTGTGTATTGGTATGTACATACGTTTAACCAAAATATTGTCTAAAAAAAATTACACCTGGTCCAAAATTTTTTAGAAATATACACACTCATATAACAAATCTACGTTTTATCACCCACACACAATATCTTTTAAATCTTTTGAATTTGTTCTTACTTTTCCTTTAAGACCACAAGACACTGAAAGAGTAAGTATTTACCCTTATAGGAGTACCGTCCCCCACCGTCCGAGGATGAGACTTTGGTATCGGACCTACAATCAAGGTGAAGAGGTACGGGAAACTGTTAATTTAATATTGTACATTTTGTATTGACGGGAACCGTGTATCGTTTACGAGTGAATCATCATAGAACCCTTTGTGTAGTTCCGTGGGTGTATTTTTCTACAAGTAATACCTTAATCTCACTTTAAAATCTTTACTAGTTTACAAGTGGTTAATTTACTAATTTATTAGAATGTTGTATCGTCAACATATCATTATGAGGGTCTTTAAGGTGACAGAATGGCATAAACTGAAAGAAAGACGGAGATGGACATTTGACAGACTACATCATAATTAACCCCCTTAAGTTTCTCTTTTTACAATTTAGAACCAAGAACTGTGTAGTATCTACAAGTCATGGATAAACGAGGAAGGTAGACGTGGTTATTAAATAACTGGGTCGTTAAAAGAGAACCAAGGAGGAGATCACTTCAGACATGTATTTTCTGACTGAAATTCCGAAAAAGGTAAATATAATTACTTGATTTTTCCTTTGTAGCATGGAGGGTAGTGAGTAAAAATTCTATTGAAAGACCCTTCCACCATTTACTTTAGTGTATTTCCACCATTTACTTTAGTGTAGTTCCCGTATTTTATTTTAGACTGTTTTTAAAGCTAGTTATCACACATAGACGAATAGGGTTTGAGGATTAAATAGGGAGAGACGACGGAAGGAGAAACTATTGATAATCAAACAAAAGATACAGACACTCAGCTGAAGACAAAACAGTTATTTAAGTAAACATATTAAAAAAATTCTAGGACGTACATTCACTACACCCTAATTGTCTATGTATGACGATACATATTTTATCTATTCATCGTTCGTAGATGGTATATCGTGTCCCTTGATACGGGTTATAGAACGTTTTTAGATATTACCTTTTCTTAAGCTTTCATATGTCTATATGTCTATCCATTTTAGTTTCTATGAAGTTAAATTTTGTGTAAATTTTCTTTTTAGGTCCAGTTCAGAAACTGAATGAAGATTCGGTAGTCGAGACAATCCTGTCGATAACGTTAGCGTCTCAATGGGGTAAAAGTAAGTCAACGTCGACTTATTTTACATGTACATAAAATCTTCTCTGGTTCTTCACATTGGTTATGAATGACCTAAGTGTCTTAAGTCCTGTTTTATATGTGGTCTGTTCCTGGGACCAGTAATGAGGTGTGGGAAAGGGTACCTCACACTGATAAGACCCATCCTAAACAACGACAAATCAACGAAGTCAGTACAGGTCGAGAAACGTTAGGGTACCTGACATCGAGTGGTCCAAGGAGAGAGGTACCCTAAGAGATCCGTTCTTGTGACCTCACCCAAGGGTACAGGAGGAGGTCCCCTAGAAGGGTCGGGTCCCTAGCTTGCGTGTAGAGGACGAACCGTTTACCTAAGAAATGGTGACCTTGGTGGACTCTTCGAAACACACGCTAATCAAATTTTGTTTTACATAAATTTGAAACAAACCTCAGTCTCATAAAAAAAGGATGACTTTTTTTTTTTTTCTTTTCTTTTCTTTGTTTCTGACGCCAACCTATTTGTCGGGGGTGAGTAGGAGGATAAAAGAGATCACCACAGGTGGGAGACATTGCCCTCGTGGGACTCTCGTTCGTAGAGACACCGACCAAGGGGTAGGTGTCGACTTGTCCGTCAGTTCTGAGAGTGGAGGTACGTTGTTCGTTTCCTTTTTTTATGGATATGACAACGGTTGGACTCTCAATCGACTTTCACACCTCTCTCGGTTCTTAATGTCGGTCCTGTCTGTAGTATACAAGGGTCAAGAATAGAACATTAGGTCACAAGTCTTTCGGGGTGTTCGGAAGGGTTGTCTTTTCCTTTACGTCCAAAGTATTCTCGTAGTAAACTAAGCTTTTTTAGGTGTTACCACGAGTACAGTCACAACGGAGAAGTCCTCTCTCAAAAGACAACCAAAGAACAGACAAAGACCATAATCTCAGAAGTATGGAAAACGGGACTTAAAGTCGTCTCTCTCTCTCTCTTGTTTTCTCTCTCTCTCGATTCTTCTTCTTTTTCCTCCTCCTTCTCCCTCTTTTTCTTACTTCCTCTTAGTTTATGTCATTCAAGGGATGTATATTGGAAGTTTAACGTTTGAAAGTTTGTCCACTTACGCAGGGGCTTCCGGTTTATATGACATGTAAAGTTCCAAGAACTGACATTCCCAAATTTTTCGAAATACAAAATACAAACAAATAAAAAACACATAATGAACACACTTTTCATAATATTTAGATAATGTCATGAAATGACATATTGACTAACACAATCAACACTTGAATCCGATTGACAACTTGAATACTTGTTTAACCTGAGCCCTTACACGAGAGTCTTACCTTGAACAAACACACATATTCCTGAATGACTCATAGAAAATTTTTTGTTCTTTAATTCTTTGTTTAAACCAGATTACCCAAACTTATAAGTCTAAAAAGAAACTCACATAAAAGTGAATTTTTATTTTCATCTCACCCCCTCACCAAGTCCCGATTGTGTGAAGATTTATAACACTCAATTCACAATTCGAAGATTAGATTACAGATACACAGTCATCACTAATTGAGTACTATTTTACTTTTTACGGTTCTCTTGTCTCTACCGTCTTATTTCTCCTCGTTAAAATCCTCTCTATGGCGACCACCACCACCTGACAAGATTAAGGTTTATCTAGTCATAACTAGGGGACTCTTCGACTGTAAACTTTTGTTTCGATTTCATTATCTCTTCCCTCGGGCCCCAGACTCCCCTCCTACCAAGGATCACGTCTCTGGTCGGTTACGGGTCAGAAGTCGTGCTAGGTCCTGAAATGTAGACTTCTCAGAAACACGACAACCGGAACCGTCCCCATGACCTTCGGTTTCCATCGCGGTCGATCCAAGAGGGACGAGTGCTAGGTCCAGGAGTGGGGTCGCGCGCCCCTTACTGTCCACTACCTCCGCCAAGTCCCGTAGTCCCGCAGTGGTTCCTGGGACGGTGCACGAGGAGAGGCGGGGAGCTCGTCGAGTGGCCTACTTACGGTATTTAAACTTTTCGCAGAAGGGACGAAGTTCACTTATCTCTAAGAGTAAATAAGGAGGAATGTGACTTAAAACATAGTACCCACCCCACTCCTTCTCTCGTCAGGGTAGTCACTCAAGGAAGGTAGACAAGTTGTAGGTAGAGACCCGGTCCCTCGTTGTAGGTACAGTGAACACCTTCGTCCGCGAGGTCACGGGACCGTAGACCTCCTTTCTGCGGCGGTTCTGTTCCGAGACCTTGTAGAAATTAAAGGACCGTAAGCGATGAATTAGTCGTAGGTCCGGAGTGGCGGTTCTGACTACTTAACGTCTCTTTCGAGTGCCGAGGACCCGAAAGCCACCAGGTACACGAGACCGTCGACGGTGGCCGAGGATGGACACTGGACACGTTTCCGAAGGACTTTACCGGGTTTTGTTTAAAAGAGGTGTGTAAAATGAAAGAAGAGGTTCAACCAGTCGTTATAGTTAGTTCAGACACGTAAGTCAATCCTCGCACTTCCGTAGACTTTTGGTCTGATGGAAAGGACCTCCGCCTTACAGCGACACTTAGACACCCTATTTATTGGGGTCACTGACACAGGCCACCCCTTCTCCCCCGGTTTCTCTTTCTACTCTTCACTCGACCCCAACCCATAGTCTTCTGGGAGTTACTGTAAGAACCCTAAGAGAAAATTCTGAAATAAAAAATCTCTTCAAAATCCAAGTGTCGTTTTAAAGGTCCTTTCATCCCTCTGAAGGGTATAGGAGGGACGGGGGTAGGTACGTCAGAGGGGGTGAATTCCCAGGGAGTCGTCTACCATGTAAACAATGTTGGCTACTAGTTGTAACTACGTAATCATAGTGGGTTTCAGGTGTCAAATGTTATTTCAAGTGAAAATTACAAGTAAGACACCTGAACCTGTTTATATAACCCGAAGGGGCACGACCAGTTAGTCATTTCGTAGACGGACGGTACGTCCTCTCCGGACCCAAGTTAGGGACCCAACTCTTCGACGGGACCTCTTCTTTTCTCGTTTGGGTGAGGTCATAAGAACGGACCTCTTAGGGTAGTTGTCTCCTCGGACCACCCGATGTCAAGTACCCTAGAGTTCTCCGGCTGTCCTGAGTCAAGTCAAGTCACCGAGTCGACACAGGTTGAGAAACGCTGGGGTGCCTGACGTCGTTCGGTCCGGAGGGACAGGTAGTGGTTGAGGGCCTCAAATGCCTTTGAGTACAGGTAACTCAGCCACTACGGTATGTAGATAGAGTAGGAGGCAGCAGGGGAAAAGGAGGACGCAAGTTAGAAAGGGTCGTATTCCCAGAAAAGGTTACTCAGTCGAAAAGCGTAGTCCACGGGTTTTACAACCTCAAAGTCGAAGTTGTAGTCAGGAAGGTTACTTATAAGTCCTGACTAGAGGAAATCCTACCTGTCCAACCTAGAGGAACGTCTTCTGAGTTCTCGGAAGAGGTTGTGGTGTCAAGTTTTAGTAGTCAAGAAGTCATGAGTCGAAAGAAATTATCAGGTCCAGAGTGTAAGTATGTACTGATGACCTTTTTGGTATCGAAACTGATCTTCCTGGAAACAACCGTTTCATTACAGAGACGAAAAATTATACGACAGATCCAACCAGTATTTAAAAGAAGGTTCCTCATTCGTAGAAAATTAAAGTACCGACGTCAGTGGTAGACGTCACTAAAACCTCGGGTTTTTTTATTTCAGCCGGTGACAAAGGGGTAGATAAACGGTACTTCACTACACTGGCCTACGGTACTAGAAACAAAAGACTTACAACTCGAAATTCGGTTGAAAAAGTGAGAGGAGAAAGTGAAAGTAGTTCTCCGAGAAATTAAGAAGAAGTGAAAGAAGGTATTCCCACCACAGTAGACGTATATACTCCAATAACCATAAAGAGGACCGTTAGAACTAAAGTCGAACACGAAGTAGATCGGGTCACAAAGAGTACTGCATGGGACGTATATTCAATTTATTCGTCCCACTGTTATATGTCGGAACTACGTGAGGAAAAGGATAAACCTTGGTCAGACAACAAGGTACATATATATACATACATATATATATATATATATATATATATATATATATAAAATATTACTATATAACCCATAAGGGTCCACGGAGTCACTCCTTTCTTAGGAGGACGGTTAAGTCCTCTACCCAAACTAGGGACCCACCCTTTTTAGGGGACCTCCTCCCGTCCTGTTGGGTGAGGTCATAAGACCGGACCCTTTAGGGTACCTCTCTCACTCTATCAGACCCACTCTCTCAGTCAAGGATCCGTCTAACTATTCTTCACGTCCCCAGGAGTTCCTCTTTCCCCAGACCTCAAGAGTTCCTCCTTCTTTCCTGTCTTAAAAAAACAGGGAGATGTAAGGAATCCTAATATATTGTTATTACATAGGACAAACTCCTGTCACAGACCTTTTTTAGAA
This sequence comes from Capra ibex, assembly GCA_006410555.1. Taxonomy (NCBI): domain Eukaryota; kingdom Metazoa; phylum Chordata; class Mammalia; order Artiodactyla; family Bovidae; genus Capra; species Capra ibex. The sequence goes on along the minus strand of SJYO01018169.1, from coordinate 19,019,131 downwards.
GACCGATTAGGACAATAGAATTCCACTTTTAATACCCTCATCCAGCTCACTCCAGAAATGTTGGAGGTCTGTAAGAAAACTAAGTGACATTATTGATCTCTCATATATTGAGGTACGGATTGTGATCGTTCCCCCATGAGAAAGACGGGAGAAGACTACGGATACAGTCTTCGAAAGAGGTAGAGGAAATATGAAATTATTTTGAAATAATGTGTTTTCGAGACTCGTTAGTTCGGAGTAGAGACAGGGGTCTAACTTAAGAAGAGGAGACCTCCGGTTCTTAGGGCCGTGGAATCACACCAAGTCGTTGTTGGAAAGTACCCCTCGATGTCAGGTACCCAAGAGTTTCTTAGTTTGTGTTAAATCACTGATTTGGCGGTGGTGGTGGTATATGATCAAACGTAGACGATTAGAGTCTGAGGGTTTGGTAGGGAGGGGGTGGGGTACTGAAGAGATAAAATACGTATTCATCAAACGTAGAGAGTTAGGGTATGAAATCCCCTCTCCTTTCCCGTTAAAAAAATTTACATCTAGTCGGAGGGGGTGTTTTCCATTGTAACGAGAAAACAAGTCGTAGAACGGTTACCACAAAGTAGTGGGAACTTCGGTCTAGGTGACAGGAAAGTCATTGGATATCCTGGGACCCACGACACCGGGATAGACGGAGGGACCCAGGCAACGGGTGACAGGGAGGAACTAAGGGACATGAGGTCAGTGTGCCCGGTGTTCCGAGGAGTCAATGTGGACTACGGACGTAGAGTTTGGTAGGGGTGGAGTCGGAAACGTGAACGACAAGAGAGACGGACCGTGAAAGAAGGGGGTCAAGAGGAAGAGGGGAAGGACGAAGAGAGTCAAAGAATATAGGAGGAGGGAAAGAGAGGTTCCTATGTGTATAGGGAACTTTTTTACCAGGGTAACTAGACAGAGTCTTTATTTGTTTCTTTGTTCGTGACAACCGAGGGAAAGAGGGAGTCGGGGTTCCTGTAATAAACCGACTTGAGGGTCTGTTATTACTTCTGTCCCTCCATAAATTCGAAACCTCAGTAAAGAGACTCCCACTTTCTTAACCTTGTCTCTTGACCTTAAACCGATTTACGAGGTGACACAATTTATTTTTAATTATTCCTCAAAATGACCTGGGAATCCCTCTTATACCGTTTACCTTATAAAACTTACCAAAATTAACTCCAACTATGTCCTCCGCGAATACTCTATCCGTTTCCGGTCGACGGGGTCACGACTCTTCGTCTCTTGTGAAAACTTAAATTTTAGAGTCGAGATAAGGAAAAAGTCACGGACCGTGACTCAGGTAACGAAGAAAAAAGACTCGGAGTCAAAGGAGTAGACATGTTACCTCTTTGGTTATCTCGTAAGAGTACTAACATAACGGTATTAATTCACTTTTTTAAAACGTTTACAGAATCATGGAACAAACCGTACACCATCTGGAATCCACCCTCTTCCGTTACCGTGGGGTGAGGTCATGAGAACGGACCTTTGAGGGTGCCCGCCTCCTCGGACCACCCGACGTCAGGTACCCCAGCGACTCCCAGCCTGTACTGACTCTCTGTAGTGAAAGTGAAAAGTGAAAGTACGTAACCTCTTCCTTTACCGTTGGGTGAGGTCACAAGAATGGACCTCTTAGGGTCCCTGTCCCCTCGGACTACCCGACGACAGAGACCCCAGCGTGTCTCAACCTGTGCTGACTTCGCTGAACCGTCTGGAATCCATTTATTATTAATAATAATCGTTATCGGTATAATAAAGATAACGATGGTGTTACTAATAATAATAACTGTTTCTAGTGTACCATTTATAGACGGTACAGACCCGAAAATTAAGTCTAAAGGAATAATAGTCGGAAACTATAAAAGGGACGATATGTCCATTTTTAGTTTATTTTAGTCGAAAGAAACCCAGAGATAGTCCCTAAATATTTGGTAGGACAAGTAATATATTGATTCCCGTTTTTCATTCTTTACTTAGTTAACTCGTCTGTCATTCTTTCGTTTTGACCCCTGAAGGAATCGTCAGGTCACTAATCCTGAACCGCAACAGTGACGACTCCCGTACCCAAGTTAGGGACCAGTACCTTGATTCTAGGGTTTCCGACTCACCGTGTCCGTTCTTTCTTTCTTTCGTTTTGACGATGGTTCAAGATTGGAGACACACCGCCATTGGACCTAAAATTGTAAACCTCCCATTGTAATAAAGTTTCAACAACTACCACTCAGAGTCCTTCAAAATTGGGGAACCCCCAGACGGTCTCAACGAGATGTACTCAACTGGTTAATAAATGCAAACCCTCCACGAAAAGATGAACGTAGAGAGACCCCTTGGCAGACTTGGGTACATCTACTAGGGTGTCTCCCCTTACCTAAATCGACTATTTTCGACGTTACCCTCGTCCAACTCTTACTTGTTGAGTAGTGATTCGTGACCACTGACCTTTAACTACCTTCCCCGGAGACACGGGAGTCCTACTACTTCGGTGACAAGTAGTCACTGTAAGTAGTCCTTGTGACTACTTACAAGGATGTCGTGACGTAAATATCCTTTGAAAGACTTTGTCTGTCTTTTCCGTTGAGAAAAAAAATTACATAGAAAAATTTTTAACTTCACTTCTGTAAAATGTTACAACACAATTAAAGACGACATGTAGTTTCACTAAGTCTATATAGATGACCCGAAGGGTCCACCACGAACACCATTTCTTAGACGGACGGTTACGTCCTGTGTATTCTCTGGACCTAAGTCAGGGACCCAGTCCTTCTAAGGGACGTCTTCCCGTACCGTTGGGTGAGGTCATAAGAACGGTCCTCTTAGGGTACCTGTCTCCTCGGACCACCCGATATCAGGTACCCCAACGTTTCTCAGTCTGGGTTGACTTTACTGGATCGTCGTAGGACAGAAAAGATAATACTAAATAGTGTACTATAACTTGTCAAAGGGTACGATATGTCATCCTGGAACGAGACATAACCAAGACATATATGATCAAACGCAGACGATTAGGGTTTAAGGGATAGGTAAGGAGGGAGTCGGGGGACGGGGAACCGTTGGTCTTCAGAGAAAAGATACAGGTTCCCAGACAAACATAAAGATATCTGTTCAAATAGACACAGTATAAGATCTAACGTGTATATTCACTATAGTATACTATAAACAGAAAGACTGAACGAAGCTAATCATACTATTAGAGAGCCGGGTAGGTACAACGACATCTAACGTAATAAAGTAAAAATTACCGACTCATCATAAGGCAACATATATATATATGGTGTAGAAGAAATAAGTAGACAGTCCCCTGTAAATCCAAATAGAGTACAGAACCGATAACCCTTATCACAACGATACTTGTCCTTTCACTTTCAGCGAGTCAACACAGGTTGAGAATCACTGGGGTACCTGATATATCAGGTACCTTAAGAGGTCCGGTCTTATGACCCCACCCACCGGAAAGGGAAGGGGTCCTCTAGAAGGGTTAGGTCCCTAGTTTGGACCTAGAGGGTGTAACGTCCACCTAAGAAATGGTCGACTCAGTGTTTCCTTCGGGTTCCTATGACCTCACCCATCGGATAGGGAAGAGGTCACCTAGAAGGGTTGGATCCTCAACTTGACCGAAGAGGACGTAACGTCCGTCTAAGAAATGGTTGACTCGATGGTCCCTTCGGGACTACTAGTATCCCTACGTATATAGAAAAACTTAATGTCAAAACAGACCTATATACGAGTCCTCACCCTTACGACCTAGTATACCATTAAGGTAAAAAGCAAAAAATTCCTCGAAGGTATGTCAAAGGGTATCACCGACGTGGTTGAATGTAAAGGAGGTTCCCATATTCACCCAAGGGTTCTTTTCCCTTAACAATATTTTTGCACTGTCTTCCTGTTGTCGTGACTCTTATGTATAATGGGTAAACGTCACACAAGGAGATACATGAATATATAGAGGTTGAGATTTTAACATACATCTTCTGTTGAGTACCAAGTTAGTACTAGTGCAAACCTCAACGTGGGACGCAAAAGTACCAAAACTTGTGGGGATGACGACAGACGAACCAAGAAAGGTGTCTATACGTATAGTCTCGTACCCGTGTTCACCACTCACAATGAGACTGAAAGGGTTTCTCTACACGTAGACAAGAGTCTAGACTTTTGTTTGTGTCGGTAGTCCTTTCGTAGTAGAGACCGAATCAAAAGGAAGGAAAGAGACAGGAGTGGTTTCATTGTGTCCTCCTCCTTCCCTCTCTTTTGGAATCATTAGAACAAATTGGCCCACTTTGTAACCCTTATACTTCCACTCAAAGTGGATGTAGAATGGAACAACGAACTTTTTCTAGATTACGAACCTGAAGGGAGCACCAAGTCACCGATTCTTAGACGGACGGTTACGTCCTCTGTGACCAAGTTAGGGACCAGGTCCTTATAAAGTGTACGGTGTCTCGTTGATTCGAGGACGTGGTGTTGACGACTCGGACGGACGGAACCTCGGGGAAGAGACGTCGTTCTCTTCGCTGACGTCATTCTTTGGAGGCGTGGTGTTGATCTCTCTTGGAGGGCGAACAGTGTTGATTTCTTTCGGACGTACGTCGCTGTTTCTGGGTCGTGTCGGTTTTTATTTATTTATATTATTTAATTAAAATTTTTAATTTCGACGGAAGGGGGTTTTCTTTTTTTCTTTCTTTTTCTACATTACGAGTGGTTTCTTGGAGTGTACTGACGTCAGAGAAAACTTCACTGACCGTTAATTTAGCTTCGGTGTTTCTGAAGTTAAGATCTACAAAAGGACCGAGAAGGTCCTTAAGAGTACAGGCTTAGGGAAGAGTTTAAGGGTCTTCTGAGGATTTCTTTACTTGTAGACCGAACACTCAAATCAGTTGTGTAAGTGTAAACAACTTATAGATAAGGGGGTTAATTGAATGTCTGATCGACCGACGAAGAACACTCACCTCCTTAACGGATCTCCTTACCCCTGCGACTTACCTAACCAAAACGACACTTGACGTTGACTCTCTTTCAAGGTCTCTCGGAGTTGAGCGAGGAAACTCTCCACACTCCCAAAACAGAACGACCCCTCTAAAACAAACCCAATAATACTCGCCCTCGATACACAGATTCTCGTGAAATAAATAAATAAAAACCGACACAGCCTAGAAACAACGACGTGTCCGTAAAGAGATCAACGACACGTGTCCGAGATCCCTCGCATCCGAAGTCATCAACACCGCTCGTCCGAATCGACGAGGCGCCGTACACCCTAGAAGGACCTAGTCCCTAGCTTAGACACAGGGGACGTAACCATCGACGTAAGAAATTGTGACTCGGCGGTCCCTTCGGGAACTACACCTGGCAAAAATTTCAGAAACAACTTAAACAAGGTTATAACGAAGACAAAATACAAAACTAAAAACCCCGGTGTTCCGTACACCCTAGAATCAAGGGACTGGTCCCCAGCTTGGACGTGGGGGACGTAACCTTCTGTTTCGGAATTGGTGGTGACCTGACGGTCCCTTGAGGGATTCGGTTAGAAATGTTACCTTCCCTTCTCCCACCCATGAACTTCCGACAGTGGGACATTGAAGAGTGACCACTAAAGACCAGATGTCGACTGAGAGTTTTGTAGGTGTAAACCACCACTTTCTCGGATGGTGTACACGAAGACGTAAATTGGTCCAGGTCCAACATTTCTCCAGGTAAATCGTTCTGATGACGATTCTGACGTGTCGGTACTAACTATAGAGTTGAAAGGTTTTCGCTTGACTCCCTAGGTAACCCACCCGTCCAGAACTATAGACCTTTTCCTTAACTTTTAGAGAAAGTAAGACTACTACCTAGACCAGTGAATGTAAATACGGAGGTCGTCGTAAACTTTTCTTATTCTTACAGAAAGTACTTTGTTTTCGACCCTTTGTGAAACACTGGGAAAGAGTATATTTATTCAGTGACAATTAACTAAGGTCCCAGCGAGGACTTTGACCATACGGTTCAACGTTATATCCCACCACGGGTCGTCTTTCACTATTACCGTACCTATAAATAAGGGTAAGTGGGAATGTCCAAAATTCCTTCTCCACTGGGTCCCAGGAAAGGTAAGTAGAACCTTATTTAGGATCTACCTACAACTTCCTCGCCGCACATGACACGGGAGATAAAAGGTCTATTTCTACTTCTTAGATAGTAAAATAAAATTGTTCCTGAATAAAGAAGATATCAGACAAAAGTGACCTTCAATTGTAGACGAACCGATTTTACGGAGTGAGACTCTACACCATAGTGGTGACTTCACAGGTCCCCTGTTTTCTAACACTAATTTCCCAGTGTACTGGGTCCGGAGTCCGACTATCTCCCTAAGGTTCTACCCGTAAACAGTACTAGAGTTTTCGTCAGTAATCCGTACTCACGTATTAGTTACATTAACATTCATAATTTTATGTTGTGTTAAACAGATGCGAAAAAAGTAGAAAGTCATATGTTTACCTTTATTTAATACGGACCGGGATCGATAAAGAGTTGGTGGTCCGTTTGTGTTTAGGGACGATTATGTGTCTAGTCTTTATAGAAGGAGAGGACTTACTACGGTTCAGGATTACGTGAACCCTAAAGAGTCTGTCTTATGATCGTACCCACCGGTAAAGGAAGAGGTCCCCTAGAAGGAGGGGGTCCCCAACTTGGGATCAGAGGACATAACCGTCCGTCCAAGAAATGGTGACTCGGTGGTGCCTCCGGGGAATTTCGTTTTATCTACACGGTCCCAGGTCGCGACCACCTAGGTCCCTTAAGCTTCCCACCTGCCGCAACCTCACTCTTTTTGAATAAATAACTAACTATATTCTTTATATTCTAATCTAATCCTTCTTTATCACATCATCCTCTTAATTCACCTTCTTCTCCCGACTTATCGAACCTAATACGCCTTCTGGTTATTTTAAGGTCTGTTCCTTAAACGTGGTAGATGCAACCCGGTGGCCGCGAGCGAACTTATAGATTCCCACGGAGTGAAATCCGAGGGAAAGCGCGCCCAGAATTGTCGGTCCCGTTCATTCATCTGAACCTCTCGGAGGCGTGGGGTCCACCTTTAAGTCGGACTTTAATCTTATTTCTCCTCTCCTTTCTCTCTGTGCCCCCTTTGGTCAGGTCGCTGACCGAGGCAGGAGATAACAAGTCTTCCGGAAAATATGGAAACTATTTTGTACCTCTAGTTACCCGTTGTGTTTCAATACGTCGCAATCGTCAGGTCTGAGAATAGTTTTGGTCCGAAAAGAGAGACGTATGGATTAACATATGTGTTCAGAATCCATTAAATGTAGTAGAAGGTCGGTTTTCCTGGTTAATTGTAAAATGTCGGAAAAAAGACTATTCCCAAACAGTTGGTCTTCTGAATAAACACAACTAGAAGGGTTCCAGACCACGGTGAGAGTCTTTCGTGATTTATTTCAATGTGAGAATGTGTCGTTTCTATGTCGTTGAATATTGTTCATCTCCCTCATGTCACTAAATGTCGTTTTCTCTTCGTCAATTGAGTTTTCAGATCACAACGATTGTAGTTTTGATGATACATAGAAAAAGATGTAGGACGAATGTAACTCATTGTGGGAAGGTCCACGGATTTTCTATTTCTTATACCTCCGGACCGTCGTCAGTAACTCAGTTGTCACTTTTGGGAGATGGTTATATTAAAAATTGAGAAATCTTTTCCGAGACATAGAAACTCTACGAAAGTTCGAAACACGAAGAGCGCCAACCCCCCGACATTCGTTAAGTGTTCGACATTCTCAAGGCCCCTTGGACAATCCGTTCGATCTCTCGTTAGTCTTCCCCAATTGACTTTGTAGGGAAAGTTTACGTCTTCTGATTTCGGGACTCAACTGAAAAAGGTCTCTTATAATCTTTTCACCTTTTCGTCACGTGTTTTCGACCGTCTAAGAATAAAAAACCCCCCACCCCCCGACCCCCCACCTACGAGTCCTTTAAGGTCCCCCTTTTGGACTCCAGACTAATCGGAACGGTAGTCTCGAGAACGGAGTACTGGAACAGTGCCCACCTTAAGGAGTGCGACCGAGGGCCGTATCTACAGATATTTTGTACTCGGGTTATTGGTGACGAACGACAGAGGAATGTTCGCGAACCTCCTTACACACGACTATACCATCGTAGTCAAGTGAAACACTATTATGTTTTGGTCAGGGTCAAACAGGGGTCAATTCACGGTTTTCAAGATCCAGGGTTCTGGGACGAGTCAGACTCAATTGATCCTGTCCACTGGTGGGATGTACCTTACGAATGTTGTCGGAATGGTCCACCCTCAGTCCTGACAGGGTAAACTGTCTACTCCTGATGACTCCGTATTTCTCCAATTTACTTAATGAATTCACGGGGTGGGAGTCAGTCGATCCCTATGTCGAACCAGAATTTCAGGAAGATGATATTAGAGGGGGTCCGTCCAAAAGACTTGATGAACAAACCTGAGATGGAACGTGTACCCACAAAAGTAAATAAATACTAAAAACGATGTGACCTAGAAGTAACGACACATGTCCATCCACAAGAGATCAACACCGTTCACCCCCGATGTGAGATGAGCGCCCCTTACCCGAAGATTAACGTCACTGAAGAGAACACCTCGTACCATCGAGATCTTACCTGAGTCATCGACACCTCGTACCCGAATCAACGGGCCTCTATATACCTTAGGAGGGTCTGGTTCCAAACTTGGACACACGGGACGAAACCGTCTAAGAATCGGTGTAAGAATCTAGTGGTCCCTTCACCTTCAGGGTGTAAATTTTTTTTTTTTTCACAGGGACGACCGAGATTGTGTATTGAGGGATTCTGGGTAACGGTATCTCAATTTTTGTGTCTGAGGTCCACTGGACGAAGTCTACCGTAGGACCTATGTAGGGGTTACCTGACGTATCGTAGAGACATGGAGTCATCGGGACAGACATTCTTTTCCTAGCGATATCGTAAATAGAGTATCCCGACCAATCTCTTAAGTCATTCACCCGTTATTCGTCCGTTCAAATTCCGATAGTCTCGTCACGAACCATTTGTCATTCACGACCCGTTCCCATGGATAATATTCTATTATTAGAAACTTTACTTTCTTTCATTACATCATATGTCTAAGTTTAGTGTCTCCTGGACATAATGAGTAAAAGTTTGGTTTGTAATAATTTCCAATTTTGTACCAGTACCTGAGTTTATCGTCAACGAGGGAACCGTGAAGCCTGTCCTGCAAGTACGACGGAACTTCTTTAACTTCGGCCACCGAACACGACGACGAGGGTAATTAAAATTATGTCTGTACTGATGGAAGAGTAGGTCTGACACGTTGTATCTAAAAGTAAATCAAGGTACCCAAGGACGTCCTGACTCCGCTGTGCGACCTTTTATATAGTTAATCCGAATAAAGGGTCCTTCTTTATGACTCGTGGACGTTTACTAGGTCCCGTCTTCGGGACCGACACTTCCACTGGACCCCTGAACGTCTCGACTTACTCTCTACGACCCCCTACGTCTCGTAGGGAAAGGAATGTCTGTGTACAAGAACGAGTCTCCACTACGCACTTGAGGTCCTTCCGTAGAATGTCCTCATCTCTTCCACCAAACTCTCCTCAGACCATTGAAAGGGAGTTCAATATTCAACGTGGTGTGTGGGGTCGAGGAACTTTACCTGTTACGTAAGACGTAGACACCACCTGTACTACCCACGAAGAGAACAGGAGGAACTTACACACTATTCAGAGAAGTCCACACAGACTGAGAAACTCTGGGATACGTGACATTGGGTTTTTCGAGGACACAGGTACCTTAAGACGTCCGTTCTTATGATCTCACCCAACGGTACGGGAGGAGGTCCCCTAGAAGGGTTTAGTCCCTATCTTGGGTACAAAGAAAGTGGTGGACCCATTGGGGACTAGGAGAGATTTTCACTTTCACAATCAGTAAGTTAACACAGGTTAAGAAACTCTGAGGTACTTGTCATCAGACGGTCCGAGGAAATAGGTATCTACAGAGGTCCGTTCTTATGACCTCACCTAACGTTCTGGGAAGAGGTCCCTAGAAGGGTTGGGTCCCTAACTTGAGTCCAGAGGGTGTGACACCCGTCTAAGAAATGGTATACTCGATGGACCCTTCGGGAGGATTGAGTGTTATTTTTAAGTGAAGTACGAAAACCCAGAAAGCCAAATTAAAGGAGGGGTCACTTTTAATCTGAATCTAAAAATACTTCCAAACAAACCGTCTCAAGTGGAACGATGGAGAAAATTTTATCCGTCATCACCTCTTACATGACTTAAATAATTTTATTAATACAAAATTCTCTCTGACCTGTTTAGGTCGACAATTTCTAAAACGAAAGACAAGAACAACGTAAACCTGAAATTTTTTCTATAAAAACAAGAATGAGAAAACCGAAGGGAGGGGGACGGGAACGGTCCCCTCTTGAGACTTACGGTTTCCCATTCACCGAATCTGTACCAACCTCCGACCCCTTGTCTTTCCAAGGTTTAAGTCCGTAAAGACCTTTGTAAACATCTAATAAAGTTTCACTCCATCTTTGTGTTCTTGGAAAACTAGAGTAAAAAGATCCCACCCGAAGTCTCTCTATTAGACCAAGACGACGACGGAACTTTCTCGTAGAGACCTAAGGTACGGGGCCGTCCACCATACCCCATGTCTCTCCGAAGAGACTTTTACAGGGGAGGGTGTGACAACCATCCTCATATTCAACCATGTCGGTGGCACCTTTTGTTACACCTTCAAGGAGTTTTTAGATTTTGATCTTAATGCTATACTAGGTGGTTGGGATGAAGACTCGTATAGGTCTTTTTTGAGATTAAGTTTTTCTATGTACATGGAGTCACAAGTACCGTCGTGATAAGTGTCATCCGTTCTGTACCTTCATTAGATTTGTCTACTTACCTAATTTTTCTACACGACACACGTATATATATATACATATATGTATCATCTTGTACATATGTATATCTTTCACTTTCACTTCAGTGAGACAGCACAACCTGAGAAACGCTGGGGTACCTGACATCGGATGGTCCGAGGAGACAGGTACCCTAAAAGATCCGTTATCAGAACCTCACCTAACGGTAAAGAAAGAGGTCCCCTAACAGGGTTGGGTCCCTAGTTTGGGTCCAGATGCCGTAACATCTGTCATCGGAATGGCAGACTCGGTGGACCCTTCAATTATAATGAGTCGGTACTTTTTCTTGCTTTATTACGGTAAACGTCGTTGTACTTACCTTATTATCTAATAGTATGATTCACTTTGTTCAGTCTTTCTCTTTCTGTTTATGGTATACTATAGTGAATATATACTTTAGGTTTTGCACCGTGTTTACTTGGATAGATACTTTTTCTTTGTCTGAGTGTCTGTGTCTCTTGTTTGTACGAACGGTTTCACTTCCCCTATCCTCTACCTACCTATCCATCGAACCCTAATCGTCTAAGTTTATATATATGTATATCTTACTATCGTCGCTCCTGGATGATATATCGTGTCCCCTGATAGAAGGTATAGTACACTATTCCGTAATACTTTTTCTTACATACATATCCATATTGACTTAGTGAAAGACATGTCGTCTTTAAATGTGTCATAACGTTTAGTTGATATGAACTTAAATTTTTTAACAAAAAAAAAAAAAAAATTTATACGAAGGGACCTCCGTAGCTAACGAAGACGGAGACCAGAGAGGTATTTCGTGACCACACCGAAAAGTGAGGACGGGAATCGAGGGGAGTGTAGGGCGGAATTCCATCTCCCGGTAACCATAGAATAAATCTCTTAGAGACTTTGTACACCGATCTCTTAGTTACTCCTTTCCTACTTCGAGGTCAAGGATACAAGGTGGAGGGACGGAGAGGTTGGGGAGAAGGTCTGACTTCGTACAGGGTTCGACCCAAGAGTAAGGAATAGGAGAGTTTCATATAGAGAAAGTGAGACTTTCACTCGTAGAAGGTGCCACAGAAAACATTCCTATTTCGGGCCCTTCACAATCGCAATATTACTTTATTCAGTTAAGAAGTTTTTCATTCGTTCTAAGAAGTTCCCCTCCAAAAGTTCTCCGTAATTACAATTTCACAAAACACTTAGATATTTACCCTCCCCACTTCACATCCTAAAGGGTTTCAATAATAGAAGGACCTGTGTTTAAGGACCTGACAAAGTATTCTACATTTATAAACGAACAAGAAATGGAAACAAAAATAAGAAAGTAGTTGTAATAGTAAATTGTTAGTGTGACAAGTAGTCCGATAGTCACTCACGGTCTGGGACAAGATGCATGACCTCCAATTAGGTTGGTAGTCGTGTAGTTTATTTCTGATAAGAAGTACTCAAATGTACGACCTCCCCTCTTTATGTAAGACATCCTCCCTTACTTTTCACTAGTCTTCTTTTTATTTAGGTCCATTTGTTTCTCTTGATGTCTCTACCTGTACCTTAGAAAATATATAAAAAGGAAAATATGTAAAATTTTGAGAACTCCCACCTTTATTATTTTGATCTCTACTTTTACAACACTTACAAGTACCCGAATAAGTGGTGAATAGTTGAAGACTCATTAGAGTAAAAGAAAAGACTCATAAAATTTTATGTAATGTTTGTGGTTAGATAAAAGTTATTGGTTGCAGAATCACATATATAGATTATTTATTACCTCCGTGTTAATGTTTCGGTAATATTGGGAATTGTTGTAATTACCCTAAGAAATTACAATAGATTGTAAGTCGGTCACAAAGAATTTAAATGACTAACGGAAGTTTACAAGAATATTATTGGTCAAACGAACTTAACCGTAAAATTTTTTTACAACGTAAATCAACCGTAGAGAGGATTCTCAGAACATTGGACATCCTTCAAGGGAAGGGAGAAAAAGAGACCTCCGAACTAATCTAACGCAACTGTAGAAAGCCGTTCTTATAAAGTAACCAACACAAACATGAAGGACGGCATAACGTGCACGTCCATTTATGAAACCGACCGGTCACCCCAGGTCACCACGGTAGAAATTGGTAGAGTGTAATTCACCCGAGTCGTAACTACCAAGACTAGATCCATTCAGAAAGGCGTACTACTGAAAGATTAAGGTTATAAAGAAGAAGTGTTAATCGACCTTTACAAAGACATGTCTTCTATGAAAGGGACAAAAAGTAAAACAAATAGTGGACATTTAATCCTTATACTTATCTTGGTCACAACATTGATTAAGACTCCTAATGTAAGACTTAAGTGGCGTTTCCGTTTTTAGACAATGTCATTCTTAATGAGGACCTCTGGTGCGTTTGTCAGAATTATAGTAATTTTAGTACTGTGAATCTTTGTGTTTCAGTTCTACGTTGTGTTTTGAATGAGAAAGGAGTAACCTCGACTCCTTGTTTCGACATCACCCCCGTCTTTGACACCTCTCAAAAGGGAACCATTCTTTTATATGATTTTAGACTTCTCCAATTTACACACACATATATATACACTACAGCGAGAGATGGGAGTACCCAAGGACTTTCCTAATGTTCTTTATGACGAGAACCCTGAAGGGACCACCAGGTCCCCAATTCTTAGACACAAGGGTTTCGTCCCCCGGACCCAAGGTAGGGACTACTTCCTTTATCTGGGGTGTACGTCGTCGATTCTGGGTTACGTTGGCTGACAAAGAATTTTCAACCCCCTTTTTTCTTTCTTACGCGAACAGGTATAAATTTTCTGTATTCGAGAGAAATGACAAACAGTGGACCGAGTAGCGAGAAGTTTTCCATGGGGGTTGAAAATTGTCCACTCAAAGGAGTAGGAGTCCGTATCGGAGTAGAGAAAATTCAAAGTTGTAGAAACTTGAATGGAAGATAGAAGAAAGGGACGAGGTCAGGGTTCCTAGTCACCTTCAGAAGGGATCTTTCAACCGACAGGGGGATGGGGTCGACGGACGCATAGTGGTCGAGGATGTCGTGTCGTGTGTAGGTACACAATAGAGGAGAGGATTTGTCCGACACCGAAAAAATAAAGTGCTACAGAAGGTCCACAGAACACATCGAGTCCATACTTTTTTCTCAAGTTTCAGGACCAGGAGTCCGTATTAACTAACTAATGGAGACCCGGTTTAAACGTACTTAACTAAGGGAAGGACTCTGATAATGATTATGACCTATTATGGAGATGAAAGAAAAGAGAAAAAATCCGGGTGTACCGTACATCCTATAATCAAGGGACTGTTCCCCAGTTTGGATACGGGGGACGTAACCTTCGTGTCTTAGAAAAAAAAAAAAAATTATTAACATACAACCAGAAACCGAATACGACCTAGAAGAACGAAAGCCCCTGACGAGAGATCAACACCACACGTCCAGAGAGTGACGCCACCGAAGAAGACAACACCTCCTACCCGAGGTCCCGTGTGCCCGAAGTCACCAACGGCGCGTGTCCGAGTCCGCGACGTCGCACACCCGAGACCCCGTATCCGAGTTATCAACACAGTGTGCCAGAATCAACGGGGAGCCGTGCACCCTAGAAGGATCCAGTCCCTAGTTTGGGTGCAGAGGACGTGACCGTTTACTTAAGAAATGGTGACTCGGTGGTCCCTTCGGGTCGTGTCTCAGAATTGGTGACCTGGTAGTCCCTTCAAGGTTATGGATAGGACAGTGGTAGATGATAGTTTCATCTGATAATACCTCTATTAGTCAGTAAAGTCTACATAAATTACAACGACAGTAAATGAACTGCTATTACTATTACTTATACGCAAAACAAACGATACTCTGTTAAACATACACAAAATCGTATAGACACACTACGCATTTCCGAAAATCTTTTTCCAAAAACAAAAACAAAACCGACGTCACACTCTGAACGTCCTAGAATCAAGGGTTTAGTCCCTACCTTGAGTGTGAGAGGTGACACCTTCGTACCTGAGGATTGGCGACCTGGTGGTCCCTTTAGAGGTTTGTAGTGTAAAGTCACTCTTCAGTAGGAATATCTTATCGTTGAGAGGAGTGAATGGTCGTAAGAAATAGTATGAATGAGAAATAAAAAGAAATTTTAACTAACGATAAACTGTATATAAAGGAACGAGCGACAGATGTCGGTGATCTTGTATGTAAGGTACGCTCGTCGTCCCTAAGAGATATGACACCGTAAGGGTCCGTCGCGATCACCACTTCTGAGACGGACGGTTATATCCTTTACACTCTCAGGTCCCAAGCTAGGAACCCAGTCCTTCTAGGGGACCTCTTCCCTTACCGTTCTCTTCCCTTACCTTTGGGTGAGGTTATAAGAGCGGACCTTTTAGGGTACCTGTCTCCTTGGACCGTTCGATGTCAGGTACCCCAGTGTTTCTCAGTCTGTACTGACTCGTTGACTCGTGTCATGTGACCCTAAGGATTGGGGATCTCCCTAACTCCCGTCCTCCTCTTCCCCTGCTGTCTCCTACTCTACCGACCTACCGTAGTGGCTGAGCTACCTGTACTCAGACTCACTTAAGGCCCTCAACCACTACCTGTCCCTCCGGACCGCACACGCTAAGTACCCCAGCGTTTCTCAGCCTGTGTTGACTCGCTGACTTGACTTGACTTGACTTGACTCTTGTCTCGGACCGTGAACCGTCCTTAAGTTTAGTTCCGACTTATTTCTTTTTGTGTACTTTTTATAAAGACTTACTTTTCCTGAAATAGAGGGTGGAGACCCCTTTCTCTAATGAATCTACCAATTCATAGATTAAGAGTTCACATCAAAAGAATACGTAAGTAAAGAACTCTAACTATGTAACTACATAACTCTAGTATATACCCGATACTTCTTTTATTATAAAAACATTTATTACCAACTTACACAGTTTATCGGGAAAGACTATTTTGATTGTCCCCGTTTAAAAGACTGAGTGACTCTATTGATGTTGTTTTACTTCCTTTCTAACTATGTTATAATCTCATGAACTTCCCTTTAAGTTTCCGACACTCAAACAAAGACAAAACATTTATTCGAATAAACATAGTAAAAATTTGAGGCAGATATTCACTAAAGTATACCACAAACAGGAATAGACTGAATAAAGTGAATTATACTAGTTGAGATCCAAAGGGATTTTAATGACAGTGTTCCATTAAAATCCCTTTCCTAATTTCTTTACTTGGTCGACCTTTTTAGTTGATGTCGGTAAATAAAAAAGAACCGGAGTGGTGTACCGCACACTCTAAAATTAAGGGATTGGTACCTAGGTTGGACACGGGGGAAGTAACCTTTGTTCCTTTGCATTGGTGACCAGGAGGTCCCTTCAGGGATGTTCGTAAAATTTTTAAGAACATACAAAGACGAATGTTTAGTTTAAGGTCCTTCTCAAACGGAATAAAGTCTGTCTAGCGTCAGAGTGGTGGACACCCTCACCCCCAATAAGAGTTGTAATTGTTCGGGTGGTTCTAAACTGTATCATAAAGAGTCCGCTTTCTTAGGAGACTTCTCTTTTGGTCTTAGTTGATGTATGACGGGGGAGGGGTTTTAGTTATCCACTGGTGTTATAATTTTCTGAACACTTAGTTTTGGTCCCACTACTGGACAAAGACATAATTTACTCTGGTCCGTATAAAAGAACAAGGATATAATTTATTATGAGTCTTGTTCGTGTTTGTTAGAAAGAAGAACGAGGTTCCTTATGAACTCAGTCTTACTTTGACATTTGTTCGATTTTATAGGACGAATGGTACTAAATGTCAAAAGAGTAGTACTGAGATAAGTTTTGAAACCAGGAACACCAGTGTTTAAGGTTTGATTAGGGATGAGAAAAGGACGGAACATTCTGGATGGGTTTTTACTGGGTCGGATCCGGTATTTTGAGATAGTTTTACTAGGGAACTGACAAAAAGGAAGGTATGATTATACTGACAGTTTTACCACCAGGGACTGAAGTCACTCTTATTATCTATATAGACCTATATATTATTCCATGTAGTCTATTTATTATTACATGAGAACTAGTCGAATCGAACCAACTAATTGTCCAAAAAGATTACCGATAGAATACTCCAAACGAAGTGTATGTCTTCGAGTTTCCATGATCTGTTCTTTCGTTTCTACTTATGAAAATTCATTTCAATAGAGAAGGAGTCAAAATAGTTTCACGTTCTCTTACAAAGTCGTCATTTAAGGAGTTTTGTAAGAATCTGGTCGGAAACGTGTAGTGGACATTCGTAGTTTAGTTGTGAAGAAACGGTTAAAATTTTGAGTACCTTGTCTGAGAAACCGGGACTCACCTCGGACTTTCATAATTTCCTGAGTGATACATTTTCATATATCACCTCCTCCACCACAACATAGTAAACCCGTTCAGATCTTATCGAAGGGACCACTGAATTTCTTAGGTGGACGGTTCCGTCCTCTGTGTCCAAGCTAAGGATTAAGTCCTTCTAGGAGACCTCTTTCCTTACCATAGGGTGAGGTTATAAGAACGAACCCATTAGGGTACTTGTCTTCTCGGACCGTCCGGTGTCAGCTACCCTAGCGTTCCTCAACCTGTACTGAATTACTGATTTGTTGTTTTTGTTTTTTACAAAACCCGTTGAAAGGTATTTCTTAGTAGAATCTTAAAGTTTTTTGAGTGTTGACCACACGTCATCTGTGTGTAAAACCTACTCCTTCAGCTCACGTAGACACCCCAACAGATAATTTCTGGACCAAACGTCAATACCACTGGTTGACACCTACCATACCAGAATCTTGACTTTTTAGGGACATAGGACCCTTTAGAAGGTAAAGGTCTGTTTAAACTTTACGACCAGTGATTTTTAAGATTACCTGGATTGTCTTCGTCTTCTATAATTCTTCTCCACCGTTCTTATGTGTCTTCTTGACATATTTTTTCTAAAAGTACTGGGGTTATTAGTGCTACCACACTAGTGAGTGGATCTCGGTCTGTAGGACCTTACACTTCAGTTCACCCGGAATCTTTCGTAGTGATACTTGTTTCGATCACCTCCACTACCTTAAGGTCAACTCGATAAAGTTTAGGACTTTCTACAACGACACTTTCACGACGTGAGTTATACGGTCGTTTAAACCTTTTGAGTCGTCACCTGTGGTCTGACCTTTTCCAGTCAAAAGTAAGGCTAGGGTTTCTTTCCGTTACGGTTTCTTACGAGTTTGATGACGTGTTAACGTGAGTAGAGTCTGTGATCATTTCATTACGAGTTTTAAGAGGTTCGGTCCGAAGTCGTTATGCACTTGGCACTTGAAGGACTACAAGTTCGACCAAAATCTTTTCCGTCTCCTTGGTCTCTACTTTAACGGTTGGAGGCGACCTAGTACCTTTTTTCGTTCTTTCAAGGTCTTTTTGTAGATAAAGACGAAATAACTGATACGGTTTCGGAAACTGACACACCTGGTGTTATTTGACACCTTTTAAGACTCTCTCTACCCTTATGGTCTGGTGGACTGGATGGAGAACTCTTTAGACATACGTCCAGTCCTTCGTTGTCAATCTTGACCTGTACCTTGTTGTCTGACCAAGGTTTATCCTTTTCCTCATACAGTTCCGACATATACCAGTAGGACGAATAAATTGAATATACGTCTCATGTAGTACTCTTTGCGACCTGACCTTCTTTGTGTTCGACCTTAGTTCTAACGACCCTCTTTATAGTTATTGGAGTCTATACGTCTACTGTGGTGGGAATACCGTCTTTCACTTCTCCTTGATTTTGCGGAGAACTACTTTCACTTTCTGCTCTCACTTTTTCAACGGAATTTCGAGTTGTAAGTCTTTTGTTTCTAGTACCGTAGACCAGGGTAGTGAAGTACCCTTTATCTACCCCTTTGTCATCTTTGTCACAGTCTGAAATAAAAAAACCCGAGGTTTTAGTGACGTCTACCACTAACGTCGGTACTTTAATTTTCTGCGAATGAGGAACCTTCTTTTCAATACTGGTTGGATCTATCGTATAAGTTTTTGTCTCTGTAATGAAGTGGTTGTTTCCAGGTAGATCAGTTCTGATGCCAAAAAGGTCATCAGTACATACCTACACTCTCAATCTGACACTTCTTTCGACTCGTTTCTTCTTAACTACGAAAACTTCACACCACAACCTCTTCTGAGAACTCTCAGGGAACTTGACGTTCCTCTAGGTTGGTCAGGTAAGACTTCCTCTAGTTGGGACCCTAAAGAAACCTTCCTTACTACGATTTCGACTTAGAGGTCATGAAACCGGTGAAGTACGCTTCTCAACTGAGTAACCTTTTCTGAGACTACGACCCTCCCTAACCCCCGTCCTCCTCTTCTCCTGTTGTCTCCTACTCTACCGACCTACCGTAGTGTCTGAGCTACCTACACTTGGACTCGCTTGAGGCCCTCAACCACTACCTGTCCCTCCGGACCGCACGACGCTAAGTACCCCAGTGTTTCTCAGTCTGTGCTGACTCGTTGACTTGACTTGACTTTTTAAGATTTTAGTAATCATAGAGAGCCATTTTCTTGTTACTCGTTCTTCCAAGTCAAGAATATAACTCCATGGGTCTAGCGAATTCCGGTTCTCGTTTCCGTAAGTGTCTGAACTATCCAGGGGTTGTAATAATCTACCTATAAATTTTTAGATACTGAACCCTTGAAGGGACCGTCAGGTCACCAATCCTGAGGTACGAAGATGACGTCTCCCGTACCCAAGGTAGGGACCAACCCTTGATTCTAGGACGTTCGGTGACCCGTACCGTTATATTATTATTTAATTAATTTTTGTATTTTTAGATACTGACTAGTAAAATAGAGTTTCTGGTACTTGGTTGGAATCAAAGACGGAGAGTAGGGACACGTTCCAATCTTCTGATTCGGTCGTCGTAGTCATGAAACCCTTTTCGTCTGGAAGGATGTTTCGTCGAGTAGTCGGAATAAAAAAGGGAGCAATTTGAATTGGGTCTCATTATTGAGTGGAGGAGACGGTACCTTTACAGACTCTTGGTAAGAAATAGTAGTGGTCATCTTTGGGGGTCTAGGGTTGACACTTCCCGTCCCTTTTGACGTGTAGATCTCGGTGAATAGTATTGTGTCCACCCTACAACCGACCAGATACTGTTTACTGTGGACGCGACACATGGAACTCCAAACAAACAAATGAAGGTAGGATGTCTAAAGACAGTAACAGTCACTTGAAATAGTACTCTCTTTAGGGGTCACGAGATGGCTCCGAGCTCTGAACGGGACTGTATATAAAATTAGGTTTGTTTCTTAGAACATGATGTCTATAAAGTTGTCAACCGGACGCCAAGAGTAGGAACCGACATGTAAACTTAGTGGACGTTTCAAAAACAATCAATCACAACATAGTTGACAACAAAGTTGTGAGAACAAAGTTATGACTACCGACCTAGAATAAGGTCTTTTCCACCCAAGTTTTTTTTTCTTTCTTTTACACTCAGGTACAAAGACCCCCTTCCAGTCATAAAAAATTGTAAGGACTTGACTTCGGTCCTACCACTTCACAATCTAGCAACGACAACAAGTCAACTATTCAGGACAGACTGAGAAACACTAGGGTACCTGAGGTTACACGGTCCGAGAGGACAGGATGTGATAGAGGGTTTCAAACGAGTTTGAGTACAGCTAACTCAGTTACTACGGTAGGTTGGTAGAGTAGGAGACGACAGGAGATGAAGAGGAAAACGGAAGGCAGAAAGGGTCGTAATCCCACAAAAGGTTATTCAGTCGAGAAACGTAGTTCACCGGTTTCATGACTTCGCAATCCTCCTGGGTTAGTTTTTTGTTTGTTTGTTTTTTTATCTTTGTTTAGGTTTTGTTTTGTCTGTGGGTCAAATATTCAACCTACACAAAAAGTCTCACAGTGAAAAATCGGTTTACAGTGACTATAAGTGACTAAAATAATGTTGTTTGGGTTATTGAGACATTTTGTTCCGATGTGACTCATTAGAGGATCCCGACCCAACGGAGAGTTTTAATATCACTTTCGGTCCGGTTCCCGACGACATGAGTCCCTCCGGGGGTCCACCCGGCCGAGCCTCTCCTTCGTCCATGCGTACGAGGGGACGAGACTCGACCGTAAAGAGGGTCACACCTGTCACCGTTTCCGTTCGAGACTTCGGTCAAAGGAGTAAAATTTGTCTTTCTTGTTTTCCGGGTCTAGTGATCCGTAGTCAAAAAGAAACTCTTTTGAGGAGGGGGAGGAAGAGGTCGACGTTAAAGAAACAAGAAGGGGTCGTACCTTCGGTCGACACGAAGGACTTATTAGTCGGGCTTAAACCGGTTTATAACGGTTCCTTCGAAGTACGCACACCACATTACCTCCACGACCCCTGGTAAAGGTGCACACCTACAGACAAACGTCGTTCTACTATTCGTTTTTGATCTCTGGGAGGGAAGAAGTGGAGACCCGCTCGGACGAAGTGAAACAACTTGTATAATGTAGATGGAACTACAAATTTTATGTATATGGGTAGAGGTCGATTGTGTGACAGAGGACCTTTATTTCAAAATGAGATAACGTCCCGTCCTTTATCTGTACACACACACATTTCCCTCCTCCACTTAACTGTCTACGTCTGACTGTCCACACGTGACCGTAAACTCTTGTCTATCGACCACCCTTCGACGATTTATCGAGTCCTTCGAGTTGAGCCACGAGACACTACTGGATCTACCCACCCGGACTCCCTCTCGGTACCTTCCCTCCAGGTTTCCCATCCCTTATGGACATACGTATACCGCCTAAGCGAAGTAACTTTTCACTTTAAATCAGTGTGTCAGGACAGGCTGAGAAACACTGGGGTACCTAACATCGGATGGTCCGAGGAGACAGGTACCTTAAGAGGTCCGTTCTCATAACCTCACCCAGTGGTAAAGGAAGAGGTCCTCTAGAAGGGCTGGGTCACTAGTCTGGGTCCAGAGGACGTAACGTCCGTCTAAGAAGTCGTTGACTCGATGATCCCTTCGGGGTGAAGTAATATGTCGTCTTTGATTTGGTTATAACATTGATATGTGGTCAAAAATTTTTTATTTTATTTCGTTTCCTCCGAATACTCATTTCTAGGGAAGAGGGTCTTAGATGGTTAAAGGACCTTTAACGACTTCTTTAATAGTTTCTTCCGTTTAAAACCGTACTGGTTTTGGTAACTATCCTCAACCCTTTTTATACTTAGACTTTGGATGTCGGAAACCCAGAATCCAGAGGAGGGAATTTGGTGGCAGAAAGTTTACTGAAAGTTTTATTTGGAAGAAAAGTGTTTTCGTAAATAAGTCTTTTTCTTGAGTGTTTCGAATAAACACATCGTAATACGAAAAGTCCAGATAGGTACAACAGTGTTTACCACCCTAAAGGAAGAAAAAAAAATTCAACACTTTTTCCGAAAATAAAATTACCCTTTAACGTATGACGGTAACTCTAAGTTTATTTAGTTAATTGTCTACTACGAACTTAATTTTGTAGATAGACATGACCAGAATATCTATTGGAAAAGAACTAAAAAAATGAAAAAAGTGGTTCTATTTTACGTTATCTCTCACGACCCAGGTCGATAAATAAGTAAGTAAGTAAGCAGACAAATAAAATCCTAAAAAGAAAAAAATTAAACAAAATAAAAACTTGAAAAATAAAAGACAACCCCTTATCGGTCAATTACTACAACACCAGTAAAGTCCACTTGTAGTTTCCCTGAGTCGGTATGTATATGAAAAAGAAAAAATAGTTAACTAAAAATAACGTTATGTCAACGAAATGTTACAAAACTATCTCTAAAGGAAGAAAAATTCTGGCTTATTTTCACCATACCTACACGGATATCGACTCTATACCTTTCTTGGGTCTTCAGGTAACTCTCCACTTACGTAGAGTATGTAACATATCGCGGTGTTTCTAGGTGCTAGAGACGTCTTTAATTCACTACTGTCACCGTCTCTCTTTCTCATTTCTGAAGTAGTAGTCTATCTAAACCCAAGGTCCGGGTCGAACCTCCGAATACTGTACTGAGATTCTGTTAGAAGTTGCAGGTCAGTAGCGGTGTGGGAGTCAGTAATTTACCCTTCCTAGCGTTGAATAGTTACAACGGTGGTACTAAAGTACTCTATTTCAAAGATGGTCATGAAATGTGTTTCAATTGAGAGGCAAGGACATCTATCTCCATGTCGTCGAACCTTAATAAATGTAGAATAACTGTAGTCCCGTTCGTCCCGACTTCACTGTCGGTTCGTTTTTACGTAGGGGTTTATATAAGGTAGTGATCTCTTTGTAAATAGTTCACACAGAATACTACGAAGATAAAGGTCCAATAACTAGTGGAGTTGGGTTCCTTTACGGACACTCGATAGGGAGGTCGGCACGGGTGAACAATACAATTATCTACCCTGTCAACCGTGGTGAATACTATTCTGTGATTGTTTCACTGTAAACGAGAAATAATGTATAGTACTCGGGTAACTAAGGATTTTTGTCGTCTCTTTTATCCTTCATTCACCTCGGTTAATTAAATCGAAAATACGTTTTGGGAGACTGTTATTGACTGTGGGTATGTACGAGTTAAGTAATTGTCAGAACCCGAGTCCTTTTCGTAAAATAGTCCTCCTTTATTAACCTCTTCCTTTACTGTTGTGTGAGGTCGTAAGAACGGACCTCTTAGGGTCCTTGTCCCCTCGGACCACCCGACGGCAGACACCCCAGTGTATCTCAGCCTGTACTGACTTCGTTGAATCGTCGTCGTCGTCGTCATCCTCCTTTATTAAGTAAAAAAATTTCGTCCTTCGTTTTTCCTTATAAAGACCTATTACTTAGTGGTTGTCTGAACGGAGACCTAATCGTAATGACTTACAAAATGTTTACCAGACCTCCTCCCTAAAAAAAAAAAAAAAAATACTTTGTTTCAAACGTCTACTACGAATTTAGAAAACTAAATGTTTATAGTTCCCTTTTATTCTTCGACCTCCTTCGAGTGTTATACTTGTCCTTTTTTATTTTCAATTTAGAATACTAATTATTCACGACTAACAAAAGTAACTTTAGTTCTTTACTAAGTTTATCAAAGTCTTTTTATACTCATGACAATCACTGTAGGACGTTTTATGGTCCTTTTGAATCCAGTACTAGTGCTTTTATTTTTTGACTTTTGTATAAAGGTCTCCTCACGTGCACTGGTGAGTACACACACACACACACACACACACACTTATGGAACTATCATTCACGAGACCCCACTAAATATCCTAACCTATTCAGGGTCGATGTAGGTTATTTCTAAGGAATTTCCAATAGACAAATAAAGTTGGAAAAGAAACCTTTTGAGGTCTGTCCCATTATGTCCTTTTCTTTTGTAAATTTGGGTAACAAGGATAGAAAGGGGATAACAGATATAGGTATTTTAAGAGTTAATATTTTGATCCGTGGGATTCTTCCGGACATTCAGAACACTGTACGGGGATACGGCAAGAGTAGTGAGGGGGTTTTTATTGTAAAATGAATCGAAGACTAAAAAAAGAAAAAAAGAAAACTAACCTAAACGTAAAATAATTTTTTTTAAACATAACCTCATAACAACGAAATTTTGCAACACGATTAAAGACGACATGTCGCTTCACTCAGTCGAGATACATATGTATGTAGGGGAGGAAAGACCTGGAGGGAGGTGGGGAAGTCGGGTGGAGAGATCCAGTAGTGTTTCGTGGTTCGACTCGAGGGAAGCAACATGTCGTCGAAGGGTGATCGATAAAATGTATGTCATCACGTGTAAACTGTATTTAGACTAAATAAGAACTGGCTAAAGTAAAGAAAGACAGAGACAACAAAAAGGAGGAAGAGAGAGAGAGAGGGCAAGAAGGAAAAAAGGAAGGAAGGAAGAAAAATTAATAGTTTACTTGTCGGTGTATCAGTACGGTCACGTACACACACACACACACACAGGACCTTTTGTAAATTCTCTTTTTACTACACATCGTTTGTGAACATTGTCGTGATTGAAACATGGTCTGGGACAAGATTACGGGAGGACACAGACATTGGAGGAAACGGGAGGGGAGTGTCAGGATACGTCAACCGTGCTAAGAATACGGGTAAATTTCTGTTCCTTTGACTCCGGGTCTGTGACATATACTGAATGCCTACCAGAGTCTCGGTGGTTCACGGTTCTAAGGTCTGGGAGACGACCGTCTCAACAGTAGAAGTAGGAGTTCGGACCGACGGAGATTTGTGTAACTACAGAGACCCGGTTTTTTTTTTTTTTTCTCCTTTTTGCTCGTAGGACGGAGTGGGGACTTAGGTCTGGTTCCCACAAGACAGTGAGAAGGGTCAGGTAGGCACCCTACGAAGGGAGTAAAGAACAGAGTAGGTTAGGAAGGGTCAGACCCCCCCGCACCTGTATAAGTGGTTTCGGTTCGGGGGCACAGTTAAAGGGTAGTGGAGGGACCACCTTGTGTCTAGGAACTGGTCGTTCCTCTCGTCTTCCCCACCCACACCCCGGATTAACAGGGACAAGTCTATAACACTTGATCGTAGGAGGAGTCGAGATAGAGACCCGATGACAATTTTCCATGGACCGTGGAGGTGAAGGTCCGGAAAAGACTTTAAGACGTCGTCTGGTCGTGAAGAACCGGTGGGAGAGACGTCCGTGGTTCCAAAGGAAGGAATCTGGTTGTTAGGTCAATAATCGGAAGGAAGAAAGGAACCTGTCTTAACACAACTATACAGGTGGGGAAGGAATCCACTTCCCCACTTCATTCAGTACATGCTTACACTCTCAACCTGGTATTTGTTTCGTCTCACGACTTCTTAACTACGCAAGGTTGACACCACGACCTCTTCCGAGAACTCTCAGGGAACCTAACGTTCCTCTAGTTTGACAGCTAGGGTTTCCTTTAGTTGGGACTTATAAGTAACCTTTATGACTACGACTTCGATTTCGACTTCGAGGTTATGAACCGGTGGACTACGTTTCTCGGTTGAGAAACCTTTTCTTGGACTACGACCCTTTCTAACTCCCGTCCTCCTCTTCCCCTACTGTCTCCCAATCTAACAACCTACCGCAGTGGCTCAGTTACCCGTACTCAAACTCGTTTAAGACCCTCTGTCACTTCCTGTCCCTTAGGACCGTACGTCGTCAGGTACCCCAGCGTTTCTCAACCTGTACTGAGGCACTAGCTTGTTCATTCACACACATTCAGAAGGTACATATTGACCTTAAACAAAATTGATCGGAAGCATCTACTAGAATAAACGGTTTTTCTCTGTCTCTGTGTCTACATCTCTTGTTTACACGCCTGGGGTTCCCATTCCCCTAATGAACCCTCTGACCCTTCCTGTATCTATGTGATGACTATAATTCACATTTTATCTATTAATTACTCTTGGACCTTGAGTCACGACACACCATTGATTTAGTCGTCCTTTAAGTTTTGTCTCTCTTATATATATAGGCATATCGACTAAGTAAAAAGACATGTCATCTTTGATTGTGTTGTAACATTTCGTTGATATGAGGTTATTTTTAATTAAAAAAATTTTAAATAAGGAGACTTTTTTTAAGGTGTTTACTCAGTATCACGGGATAAAATATGTGTGTCAAGACGTCAACTATGGACCAGAGTGTCGGACAATTATTACCCCCGTCCTACCCCCAGGTCCGAAAGGACTATAGAAAATACCATGGTAAGTAAGTACACCGATGTCAATTTCGTTTTTTCGAGGGGGGTTTGACGTTCTTTTATTTTGGTTTCACAAAGTCCTTATTGAATCTTGTATTTTGCGTACTGAGTCTCTTCTCCTGGTCCCTCCTCTCCATTTTTCTTTTTCCTTCCTTCTTTTCCAAAAATTTTTCGTTACCGGTAAAATTTCCCATTCTTGGTCCAAAACATCGTCCGTTCCTTACCAGTTCTTTCACGATCGTCAGCAAACACATTAATTTTTACTTATTAAACAACCATTTAGTGTGTGATAAATTCTTTACTATTTGTAACCTTAGTACCGGATTAAGTCGTTTGAGATTTCTTTTCCGAAGGAGATACCAAGTCTTTATTTCTTAGACGGACGTTTCGTCCTCTACGTCCTCTCCACCCCAATTAGGTACACAGTCCTTCTAGGGGATCCTCCTTCTTCTTAGGGTACCCGTCTCCTCGGACCACCCGATGTCAGGTTTCGTAACGTTTTTCAGGTCTGTGATGACTCGTGTATCCCGTGTTTCTTCTAAGTCTCACGATTTTCTGTCTTAACAGAAAAACCATTTTGAGTTCCAAAAGTCGTGACAGAACTCTCTCCAGAAACCACGACAAGACATACTGGGACGGTGTCTTTATAGAAGTTTACGAGGTCTAACACACAAAAAAACTAAGTAAGATGTCATACTTATAGGAAACACAGTTAGTAAATCTCTCTTCGGTAAGTGTCTACCTTGTATAAAAAGAGAAAGTTTATTACTCAAAACGTGTGAAGTTCCCACGAAAGTTACTAATTCACACGTAATGAAACTATGTTTTGGACCCTTCATAAGTCTACGTATAAAGTATAGAAATATCTCAACTAACTGACTATACATTGTTTCCTAAAATTTGGGAGTCTTGTTCCACTTTTATTCTTACACGTGAACTGAAAACGTTCCGTTGCCATCCTTCCTTCGTCTCTCAGCGACCCCAAACGTTAACTTGTAAATACGAAGACAACACAATTCTCTCTTTACTTGTATTTTGACTGTTGGGTTCTAATAAAAAAGTCATTTTGATCCGATAGAGACCGTGTTTATTTCTGTCAAATTCTTTTACTAATAAATATTCCACGAGTGTCCTACATCGTTTTGATAATTACAATTATATTCTACGGGTCTGAAAATTGTCACCTCCTGTCCTTCTGACCGCACCTCTCTCAATGAGTCCCACGGCTACTGGTCAAGGTCACATACCTCCCAAAGGTGTGTAAAAGTTCATTATGAACCTGTGGTCGACCCACGGGATGTTAAATTGAGTTAACACTATGAGATAGACTTCTATCGTAGTCTAGGGTGTCTAATTCCCGAGTCAAGATGGTCTGTGGGTTTAGGGTGAAGACTGTGGTTACTGTTTGTTCAGGTCCAATAGTGGACACGAACACTAGTTGACAGACACTTAGTCTCCAAGGGTGTGGGGAGAGGGACCCAAGTTGACGAAACGATTTTACCGAGTGTTTTCAGGTCCTTTGATCAAATGAGTGATCTAATGATCAACTAACGTTTCCTCTCTCAGGGACGACTAAAATTTAAGACTAAAGAGTTAGATTATATCGATACTGGAACCCTTTTAATGAGACACAGAGTCAGAAGTGTAGACACTTTAACCCCATACTTATCTTCAATGGAGTATCCCAACAACACTCTTAATTCAAGTCAATTTTGTACGTTTCGGTAACAGGGTCACGGGTCGTGATCTACAATATCCATTTTTGTCTTTCTCTTATCTTCGATTTTTGGATGACACACAGTCGATCTCACTCCCTAAGGTTTCCACAATGTAATAGTAGAGTCAATAGGAAATTCTTCATTAGACTGTCACGTCACCGTCCATAAAACCCATAGAATTAGTGTCCGAGTCTCAAACATGTATTTTACCTATGGCTTCCTCCTTTCCCGTCAATCCCTCCTCTACCCTTTTCTTAATTTCGCAAAGTAATCAGACAAAGGATGTGTCTCATCCATTCCCTAAAATTCTCTTTTCTCGTCAGTTACCTTTTAAAGTTGAACTTCTACGTTTGTCTGTAAGGATAACCTGACTTACTCCTCTATTCGTTTAACCAAAATTTGCTAATTTTTTTTAGTTGTAGATACACGATTTTGGAAATAAATAGTCTACACGGGATTGTCTTTTAAACTACATTTGGGTGGGGGTGACTATTTTAGGGTTTAATTGACTCAATTGTTCATCACAAATTTTTTTTTTTTGGTTACTTAATATAAAATTTTAGAAAAACAATTCGATGATCCCGTTAATGTAAATTATGAAAGTTAAAAGTTTTTAATTAAATTTCGTTTAATAGAGGTGAATCCATCTGTATTATTGTCTTAGTTCGATTATCTCAATAAAACCCTTAAGTTACTCATAAATATGTTGTTGAATACCAGAAACAAGTCACGATAATTCACATCCAACAATAATGGTAATAATTATTTAATAAAAGTAAAACAACGTTTCCAGTCTTAGTTCAACGAGAATTGGAAACTACTCAAAAATTTACCGATCCAATAAAAGTCCTCCAGGATTTTTGTCTATCAAAACTCCGACACCGTAATTGTGGATCCGTAATTATAGACATCTTTAGACAGAGGAAATAACGGTTGAGGAATTATCCAACAGGTGACGTTACGACGATAGTTTTCTGTTCTTCGTACTGGGAGAACTTGTCTCTTTTTCCTTGGGAGGATGACAACCACCTTTACATTCAACTACGTAGGTGTCACCTTTTGTTATACCTTCAACGAGTCTTTTTATTTTATCTTAACTGTATATTAGGTCGTTAGGGTGACGTCCCGTATATAGACCTTTTGTGATATTAAGTTTTTGTATAATCCAAGTATCGTTGTGACAAATGTTATCGGATCTCCACCTTCGTTGGATTTATGGGGTAGTCGTCCACTTCTACGTCATATATATAAGTCAAGTCAAGTCAAGTCAAGTATAGTCAGCGAGTTAGCGTCGTGCGGTCCGGAGGGACAAGTAGTGGTAGAGGGTCTCAAGTGAGTCTGAGTACAGGTAGTTCAGTCACTACGGTAGGTCGGTAGAGTAGGAGCCAACAGGGGAAGAGGAGGACGGGGGTTAGGAAGGGTCGTAGTCTCAGAAAAAGTTACTCGGTTGAGAAGCGTACTCCACCGGTTTCATGACCT